>JAAAKQ030270061.1:0-10628 GCA_010016005.3 Zanna intricata | reverse complement strand
AGGATTTGAACCTTAGAACTCTCGACTTCGAAATCAGCTGATTTGCGATGTCGCGTTAACCACTAGACCAACCTGGTTGGTTGTTGTGCATGCATACCTATATGTATTGAAGTGTTTGTTAAGTTAGATAACCGTTTATATTTACCAAGAAATACTGTTCAAGAAATTATACAGTTTTTACATAGAAGTTTGTTAATATACATAGAAGAAGGATCAAAATGACTTAATGATAATTTTCATGAAATACCTATAATTTTGAGCGGACACTTGAACAAAATTTTGCTGAAGAATCATCACAGCCAATCATCGATTTTTTTTAATAGAAAAATTAAATTTAACAATGTGTAATGATAAAAATAAAAGTTCAACATTTTATGGAACAACAATAGATGCAGTATTTACAAGATATTTGGATAGATTTAATTCAACAATATTTATTTCATATTTTAGTTATCATAAACCAATTGTTTCATTTTTAGAAGAATCTGACAATAAAAACAATGTAAATATTACAGAAAATTTTGAAAATAATGATAAAACACAAATAATATAAATATTAAAAAAAGAGAATAATAATAATATATTGCAAAAACTACTATAATTCATTATTAAAATTTAATTGTTTTCTATCATTTATTTAATAAAGAAAACCAATTTAATTTTTATTATCTAATTATTTAATTAACGATTACACAATATTATAAATAGATTTTTTAAGTAGTTTATTAAGTCCTTTTAAATAAATAATCACATACATTAGAATCAGCAATATAATCAAATATAATTATTAACCAATGATCGGTACTCATGAAGTTTTCACTTCTGTTGGCCAGTCCCGCGGCTGGCTATTTTTTTTTTTTCTATTTTTCTAGTACTTCTTCATTTTTTTTTATATGTTTTTCCTTCGTTCTTCTGCAACTTCAACTTTATTGTTCTTCCGTTTTGGCGCTTCTTGAAAATAAACGAAAGTAAAATGCAATTCGTTTTTTCTTTATCGTGTCTGACAGTTTTTCAATTTTAGTATAAAATCTGTTATTTGGAATTAATTTTACCTGATTGTTTTGAAATTGAAGATCTAAAACTATTCTTGTAATTTTCCTTTCTTTTTTCTAGATTTTCTAGTAGACATAACGCACAATCTTAGGGTTTTTTTTGCATAGAGTGCTTCCGTCTTTATCAAAGTTTTATTGTACATAAATTTTGAATTCCATGATAAAACTCTTTGTTATATGTATTTTTCGTTAGTTGGAAAGCTAATTCCATTTTATTAGCTCTAACTGTTAATGATTTTTTATTTAAAGAATTCCAACTGATCCATTCTTCGAGATATTTAAAATTATTCACTTTTTTCTATTTTGTTATTATTTATATTTTGAAAATTCAGGCAGTTTTTATCATTAGTCATAATTTTCGTATTACCATAAGCGATTTTTAATCCTATTTTAGCAGCTTGTTTTTCTAATCTGTTGTTTAGCTTCTTTCCAGTTTTTAGCTAATAATATCATATCATCAGCGAAATCTAAAGAGTTAATCATCAGTGTTTTAGTTCCCAGTCTTATTCCATTATTTTTATGATTTAAAAAAAATTTTTTTTTTCCATTTTTTTTATGATCTAAATTTTTGTTCCATTCTTTATCTTTTCAAAAGGACATTTAAAAAGTAGTAGAAAAAGGCCATCTCCTTACTTTACGCCGGTTCAATGGGAAAAGAATTATATATTTTTCCCAGAAATTTTATTTTAAGGTACATAAAATTTTAAGGTTTTTTAATGGTAATTTAAATGTATTTTAAGGTTAGTTAATGTTGCTTTTATTAAGTATATGCGGTTTTGTTATCTAAAATTAATTCTGTTAATGATGTTAATTAAAAAAATGATGTTCTATCTATCGAATTGTATGCTTTTTAAAAATTAATAAATTTATAACATTTGTAATATTTTGACATTTACAATATTGGATTATAAGATAAAACTTTAAGCCTTTTGTTATGAAAAAAAATATAAATTTTGATATATTGTAAAACAACAATGAAGTGTTGGTTGAATAATAATAAATCAATTTTTAAAACATGGCTACAATTTATGTAATTAAAATTAATTTATTTACTGTAACTGTAAATATTTTTAATTAAAATTATTTTAATTAATTTTCACATGACTATCAAATAATAATTATCCAATTCTTCCACGATACAGTGATTTTATTTACATAATTATTAGTACTATTATATATATATATATATATATATATATATATATGTTGGTTATAATTCATTCATTTTATGTTATGAATACACAGATTAATCGTTAAGCAATTAATTATTACTGGAATGCTATATTACTTTTCTAAAATAATTTACCATCGCTTCATAACAATTAGAAAATAGGATAAATAGAAATAATTTCTAAAATAACTATATTATCTATTTTTTTAATTCTGGTATTCGGAATAGAAAGATTAATGTATATTAGAACATTACAATTTCTTAAAAGAAGAGCATCACGAAATTCTTTAACTATTGGACCATAAATTAATCGATCGAGTTAATAGAGTCCTTAGCACTAATCAATATTCCGTGATATAATTATAAACTAAGAATTTGTAAGTATTCTTCTTCTTTATATACTTTCAGCCCACTAGGTTCGGCCTACTAGTTAACCTGTCGTCACAAATCATTTCTTCATCTCCTGGTCTTAGAAGTCAAAAATTCTGAGGTTCAAATTCCTAGTAAAAGCTAGTTGTTTTCATACGGATTTGAATAGTAGACGGTGGATACAATGCACTTTAGTTTATTTTCCCTTCACCCTCATTGAAGCATTACATACTTCGGGGGTTATTGTCCATTCTAATGGGCCTCTCCATCCACCAATACATTCGGCACGACAGGAGTTAGCGACCGGTTCGGATTTTTTCTTCTGCCTGCCTCAAACCCCGGGAGCGGGGGATAAGAACCAACAAAGTTAACCCTAGACCCCACCCCAGAGGCCGGGACCCGATCTTTATGCCTTTACCTCTAATGTGGCTTCTCCGCACAGGAGACCACACCGGGACTCGGTGTTTTGAGATCTCATATCCAGTAAAAGGCGTTCCCTTCTGAACGAGGATCAAGCTCACTGGCAGGTAGAGGGAAGCATTGGAGTCCCTGTACCTCATCACTAACGCCCAACAGTGTAAGCACCGGCGAACGGCAGCTCCGCAGAGAGCTATCCCTCATCCCTTCATCCTCTCGAACTTTACGTTGAAAAGCTTTCAACGTAAAGTTCGTTCAATTAACCACACATCTCAGGAATGGTAGGCCCGACTCTGTACAAGACTACACCTTATTTACATGATATATAAATCATTCTCATTCGAGAGCGGGGGTTGCTTTTTGTTCATTAGTTGAACAAATTGCAAAGAATTTAAACAAAATATACTTTCAAAAAATAACGAAGATAAAAATTTTTCAGTAGACAGGATAAACCGTAACCGATTTGGAAATTTCAAAAATATATTTATCTCACTTTTTTCGAATCACCGTTAAATCAATTACTTCTTATGCGTTCTGTCATCTTTTCTTTTTTCACCGGAAAGCTTTCATTCTTTCGGACATGACTTTTTTCTATTCTTCCGTTTTTGTGTGTCGTCCCCGTTTTAACATTGGTTTCTCCTGGAATCTCTGATTTTCATTTTTATTTTCCTTACTTTACAAAATCTTCTTGAATCTGTTTGAACCATTCGCTCTTTGTTTTTATAGAACCGAGGAATTCGAAGATTATTTTTGTGAGTCTGGTGATATTCATTTTGGAGACAAAACTGTAGAAGCTAATTCTTTTTTCACTGTCTCTGAAAGTCTTTTTATTTTATTGTATATACTTTTACTCTTTCTTTTTCTGTTTAGCCTCTGGAATTACTATAAGGTATTACTTCAGAGGATGAATGAAGATGACATGTATGAATATAAATGAAGTGTAGTCTTGTACAATCTCAGGTCGATCACTCCTGAGAAATATGGTTAATTGAAACCCAACCACCAAAGAACACCGGTATCCACGATCTAGTATTCAAATCCGTATAAAAATCTTTATTAAATCTTTCTAAAGTCAAATCAAATCAAAAACCTTTACTAGGATTTGAACCTTAGAACTTTCGACTTTGAAATCAGCTGATTTGCTATGTCACGATATATATTTTTGCTGGGAATTAGTTTAAGTTTTATTTTTTGGAATGTCAGAGCTAATATTTTCTTAATGATTTTCTGCTTTTCTTCTTTTGTAAATTATCCAATATTTTATTGTTATTCAGCGGGTAAAGTCTTCTGATTTTATGAATGCGTAGTAATGTTTAATTTTAGCGTTCCAAGAGTGATTTTTCTACTACATGTGCCTGTAGTAGATCGGAATGCAAGTTCTATGTTTTATCTTTCGGATTCGATTACGTACTTTTCTAGTGCGTTCTAGTTGAACCTTTTCCCTAGGTTAAAAAAATTTTCTCAATGTAATTACCACTGAGTTCTATATTTTTCGGTGCGTTCTTAATTTTGATCGTTATATTAATTTCTTGAAAGGAAATTATGAATCTCATTTTAGCCGCTTGTTTTTGTAGTTCTTTGACGTGTGTCTCAGCCTCTTACTGAGGCTGAGAGAGAATAGCCACAGATAATATTTTTTATCAAAAAATAATCATCGAACAACAATATCACCTCAACCTCTTTTCCCTACCTTTATTCCGGAATTTCTGTTGTTTTAAGTTCTTATTCCATACCCTGTTAACTTTATCCAGTACATAGTAGAGGTGAAAGTCCCTAGCTCTGCCTGATTTCAATTTTATAAGGAAAGATTCTGATCATTCCATGAATTTGACCTTTGAATAAAATTTTAGAGTGGCTTTTATGATATTAGTGGTTTTTTCATCTAAACCAAATTCTTTTAAAGATGCGATTAAAGGAAATCTTTTTGAAGTGTAATACCATTTTGGAAAGCGATAATAAATATTATTATGTGTGTATTTTTCGAAGGTTTGTGATAGTCCAAAATCCTTTTACGGTTGTAAATTTGTTCTGCGAATGATTTCCTTTTTCTGAAATGACTCTTATTTTGATATTCTTCTGTGGTTAGGCTCGGTTTAAGATAGCTTTTAATTAGATCTGTGAGTAACTTGTCTCTAGTTGTCTGTGGATCGGCCTTTGAGCCTTTTTTGTGAAGAGGATGAATTAAGACTATTATCCTACAAGTTGAAAACGATTACAAATAGGAAAATAAATGTTCTATGATAATTTAGTCATAATTAATAATAATAATTAATTATTAATTTTTAATTAATAATAATTGATAATTATCTATAATTTTGTTTGATCCATAAAACAATTTGAAATTTATTAATGGATGTACTTATTTAAATTTCCAGATTCCCACGCCGTTAAAGTCGTTAACTTGTTCAATCAGTTTTATTGTTAAAGTGAAAAAAGAAGAAAATAAGAATTAAAACTGAAAAAAAATAAGCTAAAGCAAAATGTTCTTTTAAATTCTTACTCTTTTGTCTTCCATATTAGGAACCAAATAGAACAACCTACTGAGGATTTAAAGTCCTACTAACGAAGTTACTTACTAGTCGTATAAAGCTTTATTAATCGAATAAGTTCAGAATAGAAAATGTAGCTGTTATTTGTAGCACCTTCCGTATTATCTGGTCGATACACAGGTATGCGATAAATGATACTGATAATGTTTATTACAGTTATCTGATTTAAAAATTCAACAGCTACACTTGCACTTTTTCGTCGGACCAAAAGAAAGCGCGACAGTTAATAAAACTCCTTTTAATTAGGATAAACGACAAATCAATTTTTAATATTATCTAATTTTAACATTGCATTATAAAAATCGGTATTTTTTATAATTTCTGTATATTTAAACCATTTGAAGTATAAGAGGTATCACTCAGAGTTCTTTCCTCTGAAAGTAATGATGTTCAATGTACAGCCAGATCCTATGGTAAACGAATGAAAGTATTGCTAACAGGGCTAAACATCAGTTACATTTCGATAGACGTGGAATTCTGAAGTGGTACTATATATTCAGCTTATTGAAGAAGAAAACTGGAAACCACTTCACTTCTCTTCCTTTAATTACTTTGCCACGGGAAATATTTTCTCTTAAAAAACAGCTATGCTGTTGACGGAAATTACTTGTGATTTACATAAAGCTACGTAACGTTTACTATTAAAACTTTTACTATTAGTCAATTACTATTATTGTTAATTAACTGCTATTTATAACTTTTACTGTTATTGCATTTAACAAGCACTAATCATACATCACTAAAAAGTGACCCGATAAAAAAACCAGGCATTTAAAAAATAAATAACTTTATTTACACATATGAATAATACAAAATATTATTAAAAAAATGCCAGTTTAATTATAAGTGATTGTGTCTTTTAAAACATTGTTAATTTGCTGAGACTACATTCTAGATTCCCATTCGATTTGAAGACTACAGTTTCGATTTACACATTTTTCGAGTTAACGAAATAAGATACCCAAAATTATTTTGATGGACCGTAAATGGATACAGACTACAGAAAACATCTAGAGTTGAAGCATACTCAAATATAGAATCAGACATGAGGAAAAGGCGTCTTAAATTTTACGATCATATATTGAGACTTCCCGAATACAGAATAACGAGAAAGATTGTAAAGTATGTAGCATCGCTCATAAACGGAGGGGTATGGAAAATATCAAAACAGGAAGGATTTGAAATTAGCAAAAATCACTGAAGGAGAAATATATGAAAGGAACGAAATCAGAAGGAAAATTGAAAAATGGGAGGTTAAACCGGAGACAAGAGTCCCAAAACCCGAGACAAAGTGAAACGAGGAAAGAAAAGCTTAATTTTCACAAAGAATGAGAGTGGTGGGCAAACAAAAAGAACCAGAAGTCTAAAAAATTAATCATTTCTACTTAGCGTCTTCCACTGTTGGAAGTTTTACGTCTAATAATAATAAATATAATTTTAAAGAGAATTATAAAATAAAGATTTTGATCTTTAAAAACTGTTTTTAATACAACTCAAACTGTAGCTAGCTACTTTCAAAAAACAGCCTAGTACATTGCAAATAGTTATCTCATACCAAAAAAATTGATAAATTTTAGGTTAAAGAATTTGCTAATTTTAATTTTTAAATGTCACACTGTCGAATAGCTATTTAAAAGATTACTGTAGACTAATTTTGAAACCGAATGTAGAAAACATTAAATAGCCGAATCGGTAGAATTCGTCCACAACTGTCCGAAATTGAATATCCGGTCTTGTTTCATCCGTATTCGAATTTCTGAGCCATAATTTTTTCCATGAACAGACTATTATGGCCATAATGTATTCGGACAACTTTATGTATCCGCAGATTGATAGTATGAAGCATTCTCACATCTGTTAATGTAGTATCAACTATGCTTAATAACAGGTTTCCTAAAGGCCAAATATTCTCTTGAACACAGCAAATTGCCGATTTGATGATTATGGGTCTATATATATATTTATTTTTTTTTCCATAAATTTCTTTATTAATTTATTGTTTTTTATTAATTAACTATCGTTCGGGTCTATCATTCACGTATCTGTTTTTACTTTTGGAAATTTAATAATTCAAACGAGTTACCTATTACTAAGTGTCTTACTAAGTTTACTACTAGTAATCCCATACAGTTAAAACTAAGGAAATTGATCAGTCCTCCGGAAAGAAAAGTTACTTTTTTTCACGTCTCTTTTTTTTTGTTTAGCCTCCGGAATTACTGTAAATTATTAATTCAGAGGATGAATGAGGAATGATATATATGAATGAGAATGAAGTGTAACTCTTGTACAATCTCAGGTTGACCACTCCTGAGATGTGTGGTTTATTGAAACTCAACCACCAAAGAACACCGGTAACCACGATCTAGTATTACATCCATATAAAATAACTACCTTTTCTAGTATATGAACTATAGAACTATCGAATTCGAAATCAGTTGATTTGCCATGTCGCGTTAACTACTAGAGCCACACTAGGTGGGTTTACTTTTTCTCACTTAAAGTAATAAATTATTAATAGCATAAAAATATTATTTAACATTAGTTGTATATTTTTATAATTTAATTTCATTAAAAATTAATGGATAAAAAGGAATATTTTTTAATTCTAAACGTCAAACATAAAATAGCCTACGTTTAAAATATTTAAACCGACTAGGGCGAGATATATTTTTGTGGTAGATCCGTTCCGTATTCTTTTATTTAGTTGTAAAAAGATTTATTTTTCCCTCAGCTGAAGATAATAAGATTAAACGTGAAATACGTTCAAGATACTGAAAGAAGAATACACATAATGTAAGAGATTAAGTAGTAAATATCGTACGACAACGGACATCGAATTCAGTTTGTCATGAAAATATTCCACAGCGCAATAAAATTGAGGAACAACTGGGCGAAGGTCGATTTACTTACCGGGTCCCCATAGCCTTAAGGATTCAGCCTGAGAAAGTATACGATCAATTATTGTTAAACTTCTTTTAAAAAGATAAAAAAGAAAGATAATCTAATAATATAACTGTTAGAAATGTCACGTATTCTAGCAACAGCATTAAAAAAGGAAGTCGATGGTCTAATACCCTGCGCGAGTAATAAAATTGAATCTGTATTACTTTTAGTGATAAATGAAATCTACTATATCGATAACAACTTTCAAATCGTAATTAAATGAAGCGAGTTCTACAAAATACGAAAAAACCATAACGAGTTTTGTTTTTTGTATACATCGATATATCAGTTTTATTAATCAGTTGCTTAATTAATACACGTAGATAATAAACACTTGAGGGGGAAAAAATTTATTTTGCCCTTAAAAAATTACCCAATTAATACTTAAATAGCATTTCTTTTTATTTATTTTTTTTTTTAATAACTAATTTACCAAATAAAACGCTTAAAGAGTGAGGTGTTTGAGAATACGGAATGAACATCTTGTAGCAGGAAAAAATACTACAATCATGACCGAGATTTGAACGGGGGTCCTCCCATAATAAACAGATGCTACCAGCTCGTCATGTCACGGACGTCGACAAATTCATATAAATCAAAATATAACTCCAGTCTATTAACGAAGAAAAAAATATCTAAACGGATATTAAATTATCTCAACAGTAACATGATGATATCTCTTTTCCTCTAATGGCAAAAAATTTCTGAATAAATTCAACCAGTTATTACTGTAACACAAATTACCTTACGACAGCGGGTCACCGGGTCAGAGTTATCATAATTACATTACGGTGTAGGATTAAAGAAGTAATCGACTTAACATTTAATCTACATTAAAGAAATAAATACATTTTGTAAAAACTGTCTTTTCAACGAGAAAGTCGAAAACCATTTAAGTAAATATCAAAATAAAAATTACAATAGGAGGAGATAAGTTCAATGTTCAATCGCTTAACTTAATAATAAAAGTTTCCAAATCTTATAATCTTACTTCATTACTGAATGAATTAAATTATTATTAAAAAATTACACAGTTTTAAGTCTTTTTAAATCTTAATATAATTTATGCCTTCTGAAACATAGAAAAATAAAATACACCAAAAAAAATATTCAATAGTTATTTTTTCATGAAAATTCTTTTTTCATTGACAAAACCAAATTTGAGCAGATCGATTTTCAGTTATCAGAAATGTTTTTAAATAAGAAAATTTTGTAAATTTATATAATTTGTTTGTACACATACGCACGCAGATTGTTCCCCTAGGAAAGGGGATTCTAGACCTAAAAATAAAAAACCTTCTATAAACTTAGGTCAGAAAGTGATTTTTTGTCTAGTTAGAACTGCCGAAAACTTTCATTCTGATTTTTACTCCATAAATAATATATTATACTAATGCACCTTTTTTTTTGACACTAATTATATTACAGAAAAATTAGTTACTATTTTGGAATTTTCCCCCCAAAATTTTCAATTATTTTCTTCACGAATCTGTATAAATATACTCAAAATGTAAACACTAAAGTTGAGCTGCAAAAACATTTTTTTTAAATTAATGAAAATTTTATGGTTTTTTTCCCCAAAATAATTACGTTTCTCCATCATAATTTTGCGTGGTAATGTTACTGTATAATATTTAAATGAATTGAAGCAAAAAAAAAAAAAGTGAAAAATTTTGGGGTGCAAATTCCAAAAAAAGTTATGGTTTTTTTTTTTTAAAAAATCACGTTTCTCCATCATACGTTTGCGTGGTAATGTTATTGTATAATATTTAAATGAATTGAAACAAAAAAAAGTGAAAAATTTTGGGGGGCAAATTCCAAAAAAGTACCAAAAATTATTATTATTATTTTAAATAAAAATTATTTTTAAAAATTGTATCTAATATATTTTGATAATAAGCATGTAAAACTCAACAAAACAAAAAAAAAAAATACCTAAAATACGATATATAGGTTTATTAGTAAAATAACATTATTAAATTGTCAATTAATACATAAAAATTTGTAATCAATTTTTTTTTTTTTTTTGTCTTCATTCATTTGACTGGTTTGATGCAGCTCTCCAAGATTCCCTATCCAGTGCCAGTCGTTTTATTTCGTTATACTTCCTACATCCTACATCCCTAA
>JAAAKQ030270028.1:0-10628 GCA_010016005.3 Zanna intricata | reverse complement strand
TGGAAACTTTTTTCTTATTTTTAGATATAGATTCCGTTTCCAAGAGATTGCCGTGCAGTTTTGATACACCCTGTATAAGATAACGTATAAATCTCACATCCTAAATTTTTTTTCTAATATTAAATTTATTTTAAAATGCTTCTCTTTGCAATTTCATAAAACCACTTGTTATATGCTTTTGAATAGCCACCGACTTAATCTCATAATACGACATCGTACCTGTGTAATATCGTACACACCCTAGAGTTAAAAAAACATATGTAGAATGGATAAATAACATCCAGTTATGTGACGTAATATTTTTAGTTATTATATTTTATAATGTTTTGACAGACAAAAAATTTAAGAATAAATAGGTTTTCACTGCTTTAGTGTACCAGTAATCATTTTAATAATTATTACGAAATACCCAATTAGTATTAGTATTTACGAGTAAGTCAGCGTACGGTTTATAAGTACTATATACGTGTTTGAAGCAGCCAGCTTCCTTTTAATCTCCATATAATATATATTTTAAAGTAGCCCCGATACAATATCAGTGTGAGGTTACGTACAACAATATAGGTAAGTATATGCCGGGAGAACCGAAAGATATAGAATAAATCAAGCCAGCCTAATTACAAAGCATAATGGGAAAATTAATAAGGTACAAAGTCGGACGGACCAGTATTTTATGATGTTTCTTTTTTAAATAGTCATAAGGAGTCCGATGATAGCATGTGTCGCCCGGTACAAAGTCGTAAATTTGACAGAGTTTATGCCCGTTCATAAATCTGAACTCGACCACTTTGTTCAAAGTCTCGGCATGCCGCCGGACTTTTTTTTTTTTATTTTGTTTTTACTTTCGTTTTATTACTAAAATTTTTTTCCTTTATTTTTTCCCCTAATATATTATTAATTATTTGACTTATAATGAAATATATCACCCTTCTTTTGACTTGGCAAAATTATTACTGGCGAATATTTTAAAGTCAGACAATTATGGTAATATATAATTTTATAACTCGTTTTAAAACTATAAAAGTCTATTTGTAGTTACATCTATTATAATTATTAAAATAGTTATTTAAGTTGTAGTTATAATAACCATTTATTTATCCATACCACATAAAATATATCTATTTACAGCCAATAATAAGTCATATTTATCGTCTGAGAATATTTCTTGCAATTACAGGCTGCTTTTTGGTAGAGGGTTTAAATTTTAATTTTTTTAATTATTAGTAAATGAATGCAAATATGAGTTTCTATTCGAAATAATAAGTATGTAAATATATTTTTGTGTATATATTTATATATATATATATATATATATATACAGGCAATAAAACCTGTTGCGAGAAAAAGTACAAATGGGCTCTAGAAAACTGTTATATGGGCAACTTCTTCGATTAAATTTCCAAATGCGAATATGGGCACCATTAAAAATCCAAATGCGGAAATTTTTCAGGAGGGTATCCTTAAGAAAAGAGGTATTGATCCCTTTTTGCAAGTTTCTACATTTTTTTTTATAGGATGATTAATTTTTTTATGACTTGTCCTGTATCTTAGCGTTCAAAATTTATATCATAGAGCTGTGTGCCGATCATTCATACTGATTAAAATAATTTCTCTATATACAATATATCATGTAAAAAGTCTTTATAGAATTTTGTGATAGAAGTAATGAGTAAACGATAATGCAGCATAAATTTTGAACTGGTATTGACTTCGTAAGAAAGTGAATCTTTTTTTTTTCGATGATGAAGGAATGCCATTTACGCGCGCCACCACGGGGTCATTGTATGGTATGTCATGAGTCGAGTTCGGACTCAGGACGCCCTCCTTCCTGGGCTAGCCAACAGGTTAACAGGCTCTGCCAAGGTGTTGTTAGGCGTTAATAACCTGCCCCATATCTACTGAACCTCCTTCACTTCTCTTTACCGCCCCGAGACCGAACCCGCAATTAAGTATAACCCGGTCTCGGGGGGATTTCTCCGGGGTGTCCTTCTTCTGGAGACGATTACCAAGAAAGTGAATCTACGCTGAAGTAGTTGGATTGATGTAAACAATTTACGAATCCAAAGGATATTCTATTTCATAATCAACAACAGTATATGTTTATTATTAAGTCGTCACTTTTTAAAAATAAATGCAAAATATATCACGTTTTAAAAAAAAGTCTCTTTAGTTTTCTACATCGTGGAATCCATTAAAAATTGTGTCATAATCCAACACACATACACACACACACACACACACACACACACACACATAATTAGTGTTCTACCATTAGGGGAGGTCCTGACATGCAGCATCCCTCTCCAACATTTCTTCAAATCCTTATTCTTCCTGATATTTCGATATCCTAAACTCAGGTTTTTCTCTGGTTACAATATAGCTCTTTTATTAGGTGTCTCTCTTTCCACTTAACTAGCTTGTTTTCCAAAAATAGCAGTAATTTATATCTATCAACATTATCTCTAGGTCAACAAATAAACACTCTACGTCTCTTTTCCATGTATCTATTCCCTATTACTCTTACCAGCCCTATAGCGTCCCTTGTTCCAACTCCTCTTTTAAACTCATATGTTCTTCCTCAATACTTCTGTCCTATTTATTGTATATTCTCTTATTTAGAGTCTTTTACAGTATCTTAGTTGCATGTAATATTAGACTAATCGTTGTATGTTCTTCAAACTTTTTTGTATTTCTTATCTTTTTATTGGTATAATTACTGTATCCTGGAAGTCGTCTGGCAACTTTCATTGTTCAAGTATTCCAGCATATCTACTAATAATAATTTTTCTGTCTCTCCTAATGCTATGAACAGTTCCATTGGAAATGCGTCACATCCCCCACCTTTTTATTTTTTCATCATTTTAATTACACTTTTAATGTACTGTACCCTTTTTTATCTTCATAAACTTAATACTCTACTTTCAATACATCTATTTTTTTTTTTGGCTTTTCTCCTAATACATATAAATCCTGAATGTATATTCTTCCCATCTCCTTTTCATTAACTGTTTACCATATCCTGTGCCTCTATCTCTTATATTTTCTTCCCCTATGTTTCTTTAAAAAGTAATTTTTGATGCTTCTTTATACATTAGCTCATATATCTCTTCTTTTTCCAAATTTTCTATCAGTGTACATTTTTCCTCGAGTTACTTTTCCTTAGCTTTTTCAGTTTCCCTTCTTAGTACATTATTTACTTTGCTATATTCTCTTTTACCTTCTTCGGACTTTTTTTCCAGTTTTTCCTTTTATTTATCTTGTCTAAAGTTTCACTTTTAACTCCCATACAAATTCCACACACAAGATTATCGATTTCCTGTAATCCATACACTTTTATATTTTTTTGTGTGTTATTATGCATTATTTTTCTTCACTAATAATGGAATTAAAAATGAATAAAAATTTTAATAAAATTAAAATTTATATATTTATATATATATATATGTGTGTGTATATATATATATATATGTATATGTGTATACATATATGTCTGGTTGAAACAGAATTACTTTTTCACAGCGAAATATTTTTCATTTCTTCTAGCATCCCTTTCTAATATCTGTAAGCAATTTAATTCTTATTTCTTTTTTATTCTTACTTTCAGTATTTCGCCTCTGATCCTTTGATAGAAAAGATTTATATAAATATATATATATTTTTATAATACTTTTTTTTTGTTTTGAGGAAGGAAAGAATACCTTTCTCGTTTTGTCCATACATGTCACTTCATTCATTTTTCACCCTGTTATATTTTTAAATTATCTAAGAATTTATCTTTCTTTATTTCTATTCTTTTTAATTTACAATCATGTTTAAAATCTTCACATAAATCATTTGTACACTGTATAAATATATATTTCCTGTTTTTCAATTTAATCGTTTTCATTTGCACACCCAAAATTATGAAAAGGTTACTCTTTAATTTATAAAAAAAAATTAATTAAAAATTATAAAATTAAGCTTACAAATTTTACAGCTTAGTCGATATTATAATGCAATTTATTATTTGTTTTTTTTCCTTTTAAAATATATTTAAATTAATACACCAGATTATATTATTATTAAAATAATACAATATATATACTTGAATATTTGTTTTTCATTAGATAAGATCAACTACAACTACAACATAAAAAAAAATACGACTTGTTTAAATTATACGACACATTACTACGAAAATTATGTTTCAGATAAAATATTTTTTTCTATGAATCACTTTTAATTCACGCAGCCATCCACCCACACACATACACAAACTAGTATATGAATGTTGTATGAATGAGTTTTTGAATGTCATATATATACATAATAAAGTCTAAAATTATAAGCAAATATTGAATGTGGTATTGTTTAGTTTCACACCTTTGCGTGTAAGTAAAGCTATTAATGTTGGAAATTCAGTAATATTTAATTAGTTAAGCTAATATTAATAAATAACAACACTACCTGCCTCAGTCTTTCTTTATCAAATTCTTTTTAAAGTTACGTGATTTAGAGATTTATATTACACATTCATTTCTTGTAATGAATAATTAGGTAACATTTATAAGCTTCCTTATTAATTTGTAAATATTCAGCTTAGTAAAGAAATTAATGGGAAACGAGTTTACTATTCGCTTTTAAATTCTAATTATTTAACTTTTAACATGGGATTTTTTTATCATTCTTTAGAATGAATAAATTGTATTTGGAAGAACTTGTTATTCATATAATTTTTTTTTTTCTTTTGTCTTCAGTCATTTGACTGGTTTAATGCAGCTCTCCAAGATTCCCTATCTAGTGCCAGTCGTTTCATTTCGGCATACCTCCTACATCCTACATCCCTAACAATTTGTTTTACATATTCCAACCGTTGTCTGCCTGCACTATTTTTCCCTTCTACCTGTCCTTTCAATACCAAAGCGACTATTACAGGATGCCTTAATATGTGGCCTATTAGTCTGTCTCTACTATTAATTATATTTTTCAAAATGCATTTTTTTTTCGTCGATTTTCCGCAAAATCTCTTCATTTGTAACTTTATCCACCCAACTGATTTTTAACATTCTCCTATAGCACCACATTTCAAAAGCTTCTAATCTTTTCTTCTCAGATGCTCCGATCGTACAGGTTTCACTTCCATATAAAGCTACACTCCAAACATATACTTTCAGAAATGTTTTCCTGATGTTTCAATTAATTTTTGATGTAAGCAAATCATATTTCTGATTGAAAGCTCGTTTCGCCTGTACTATTCAGCATTTTATATCGCTTTTGCTTCGTCCATCTTTAGTAATTCTACTTCCCAAATAATAAAATTCTTCTACCTCAGTAATCTTTTCTCTTCCTATTTTTATGTTCAGTTGTGCATCTAAATTATTTCTACTACATATCATTACTTTCGTTTTGTTCTTGTTTATTTTCATATTCATATCATATCACTTGCAATTGTTAATTTATGACATCTAAAATTTATATAAAACACATGTATTGTATTGTAAAACACATTACTTATAATAATACAGATTATTTATTGTATTTTAAACCTCTACATTTTGATTTGTAGAAATGATAATAATTTTCGTACATTTTAATTTAAAATTAATTATTAATTATCCATCAAGCAAAATTTTACTTATTAAGTTGATGGAAAATATAATGGCATCCGTTACGACCTATAATTAGTTCTTGGAATTTATGACACATAATTAATATTTGGATCCTCGTTACTCCTTCAGCTGCTAATAAATCATAGAAAATTAGTAGCATCCTATATATATTAAAAGATTATATATACAGTACATTAATTATTTTTTCAGTACCCTATAACTATAACTACTCGTATATTAATCTTTTTACTATATATACAACACAAATTTATTAATGCTGAATATTTTATACAATTACGTATTCACTATATAAGTAAATATTGTTTAAAAATATCCACGTCAAAATGTATTTTTCATCATATTTGTTCAAAAATGTATGGAACGAGAAATTTACTCCGTGATCCACATTCCTATTAATTACGTCTCTTTCAATCTTAACTTAATCTAATTTGGATTGTGTTCGTTTTGTTGGATCTTGTATTCGTTTTAAAAAGATTTTAATTAATAGTTCATGGTTTTGAGAAAGTATTTCTCCCTACGTAGAAGAGAACGTACAAAGATTTACATAAATCTTGAGAAGATGCTATGGATAGTATAATATGCTAAAATATGATAAATTTTAGCTTAGATACAGCATAACTTTTTTTCGTATCTCAGTAGGTACGATTAAAAATTCGCAGATGCATCATATATTGTCATAAAAAATTCAATGATTGGCGATTGAAACACAGTTAGTTGATCAACCTTTTCCACAATTTTTATAGGATTTCTTAATAATAGGTTAATACAATCTTTTTCAACCAGTTCACTGATATTTAAAAATTTTTATCAAAAAACACGTATGTTACGTATTTCTAAACATAGACATAAAGGAAAAAAAAATATGGTGGTATTAATAATAATTTAATATCCCTTACAGTAAGTGATTTTTCAAAGCCCATTTTGGATTTATTTCTTATATAATTGTTGCGCCATCGCAGTTTCATATGGTAAATTCCTGGGTTCGATTCTTGTTTAGACTTGAAATATTTCATGAGGTAAAAAATTCATTTGTTATAACAAGAAAGAGTGTTTATTTGATTAATAAGTATAAATTTTATTATAATTGAAGCATCAAGGGTTTTTCAGTTTGGAGAATGGCAAAACCATCTAATATTTTTTTAGTAAACCCTCTTTTTGTATAAAATCTTTGTTTCTTCTTAATGTTATGACAAACTTCTTATCCATTAACTTCCTCTATTGATCTTAACCAGTTCAACTTTGGCAATAGATTGAGGGAAACTAAAACTAAATAATGACTTAAGTCATTATGTAAATTGATATGAATGTAGTTAACAAATCAAACTGTTACATCAGTGATTGAGTGATAATACGTTTAGTTTAAAAAAGATTACTAAAAAATTAATTAAAAGTAAATATAAAAAAATCAAAAAATCATAATAGATGTAACCTTTGTCTCCATACAGATTAAGATAACTAATTCTGGATGCTATCATCAGTCAAAAATTAAAATTAAAGAGATTTTAATGACAGGGAAATTATAACTAATGAAAGAATGATTGATATACATAAACTAAAAATAATATAAATTATAACAACGTTTAATATTTTTAACAATATTAAAATAAAATCGCTCATTACTACAAAAAAATCTGATGTGAACTCCATATGACTTCCTTGTACGCCTATTAAATTAATTACTTTTTATTACATTTTTTCTTTCTTTTTTTTTTTTTGTTATAGGATTATTATTTATTGTATTTTTTTTTACAATCAGAGGTTAATAACTATTAATAAATCAATTTATTTCAATTAAAATAAAAGGAAATAAATGAAGTCGGATTCCACCGATCTTACAAGTCTTTTCGCCTTGTAAGATTCAAATATTTCATTAGGAAAAATTTCATTGGGCTGTAACTCTGCAACCATTGAAAATAAATACCACTTATTATATATCGTTGAAAAGTTTTCAATGAGAGCTTAATACTGCAATTAAGAAAAAGTTCAAAATCAAATTTTTTTTAATTTAGGCTTTTTGTACACAAATAGATCGTCTATTAGATTTTACAGTCGATTGCAATCAAAAAAGGAGGTGCAAAAAAGATGTTACAACAATCCTAAATCAAAAAAGATCAACATTCTACAGCTAATCGTTTTTTATTTATGGGAGATAAATACGTATATACATACGTACATACAGACGTCACGCCGAAACTAGTCAAAATGGATTTAGGGATGGTCAAAATAGATATTTCTGTTGAAATCTGAAAACTGAAATTTTTCCCGATTACAATAATTGCTTGTATAAAAACAAAGAAAATTATCAATAAAGTAAATTATAAAAATATAAACTGCAATAAAACAATGAAAAATAATAGTAAAATCTATACGCCAATTAAAAAAAATAAATAAATAGAATGTTAGGAAAAGATCAAGGATTATTGGAAAGTTACAGATAAAATTTTAGATTTTGGCAGCTAGTTTTTTTTGTGGGGGGGGGTTGATGAAATTATTTACCATAGAAGCTAATAGAAAAGATTGTACATGGAAATTTTGAAGTTTTTTTCTAAAGAAAAAATGCCATGCCTGATGCCATCGAACCCAGCATCTAGCTGAACTACCACGAGCTGAGATACTACCATTCCGCTACGGGCATCGAAAATGTATGCAATTTTTTTTTTTTTTTTTTTATTAAAAAATTTGCATCCATATACAAATCAATGAATAAAGTTAAAAATAATTTGATTCCACATAATGAAAAGTTTTTTAAAGAATTCAGCATTTCCAAAAAGTTAAAAATTTTACTTAAATTTGAGATAATACAAATTGTGACAAAAAATTATTATTAATAAAAATAATATCAGAAAAGAATAAATAATTCTCTGAAAAGAGACAAAAAGTACATAAATTATGCAAATTTAAGTATCTTGGAGAGATAACACCAACTGTACTTATAAAAACGGGATTAAAAGTAGTATTTTTAAAATGAAAACAGCTTATCGTTTGACAGCGAATGGTTGCATAAGTTATTAAACTATAAAGCTAAACTACGACACTCTAAAACAGTAATTGGTCCAGAAATCTTATTTTCAAGGGACTGTTTAGAAAAGTTTAGTACAGGAAATGTTTCATTTGAAGAAAAAATAATCGTAAGAAAGATTTTTGGACCCAAAAGAATGAAAGAAGATTAAAGGCTAAAATCAAAGAAATTTACCAAAAAATAAAAGAATTTTGAAACGGAAGTACGGAAAAAAATAATGTTTTTTGGTGATATTTATAAAATGAGTGACAATAGATTTAGAAAATAATTATTTAACCTTTACAAAGATAGAAAAACAGAAATTGGGTGGCTCCGGGTAGTAAACCAAGATTGAGGAAAACTAAATAAAAATTGGAAAAAATAATATGGAATAAAATTTCGAAAAACACTTAAGGATTTCAAACTAAATGAAAATGAAAAACTGAAGAAAACAGTTCCAGAAAATTTACAAAAGAGCAAAAACAGGCATTCTTGGAAAGTGATGAAAAAGTACTGGAAACAATGGAAAGAAAAGGAAAAGAAGAAAGAATGAAAAAGTACTGGAAACAATGGAAAGAAGAGGAAAAGAAGAAAGAATATGTAACGAGATATAAAATGGTCTAATCGAAAGAAGAAAATCATAAAAAATCTATTAATAGATTTACAAATGAAGTCTTGTTGTCTTTTAGAGATGGAGCAAAGAAGAATCTTTCATATTTAATGGTTTAAAAGTAAAAAGAAAATTGAAAGATTTTTCTATAATTCTGATGAAAATTTTAATTATGATTATGATGAATTTTATATTAATTCTGTATATTTTGCTATATTTTGTAAATGACTTACGTTGAATAATCTGCAGCTCTTTTGTGTAAGTTTAGTTATTCATTTCTCTAGCTTACAGCAAATAATTAATAGTAAAGAAATTCTTTATTGTAACAAATTATAAATTTATGAGGAAAGGATTGAATAAATTGATTGTTTATTTTCAAAAAGGTAAAGCGTTTAAAGTGGTATTACGTTTTAACTATTGAGTTTTTTTTTTGTAAAATATATTCAGAAAAAAAAAATTACAAAAAGAATTTTATAGTATTGAAATATGATAAAACTCCCTGTAAATATTTTAATTTAAAATAAACTGGAGATTTATGTTTTTGTGTAGTATAGGAACATATATATAGAAACCAAGATAATCGACTAGTTTGTATTAATTTCACATAAAATATAAATATTTTACATGGGAAAGTGAATTACAAGCAATTTACTAGTAAAAAAATTTCATTTTTATTTGTAGATTTTAGTTTGAATAATTAATAAGCTTTCCTTTAATATTTACTTTGTAGAATAATGTATTAGAGAAAGGTGATGAATTTACATTACTGTATATATTAAACGTATGATTAAAGTAACAACTGCAATCTTTAGTAGGTGTATAGGCTACTACTGTTATACGTGCTATATATCAATCAAGTTCAGTCGTTAGACAGTTTTTAAAGATAAAGATGAGAAATTCTATAAAATGTCAACCAGTCTGAAACAGTTTGTATGTTGTTTTTTTTTTTTTTTATTATTATTATTTATATGAATAACTCTAAAATTGTTTTGAATATAATTTCAAAGGAATTAACAACTAAGAAAAATATGGCAATTTAGTATATTAGTGTCAGGTTTTATCATTTATTCAACATTGTTTATTATGTATTTTAACTTGTTTTCTTATTTCCTTTTATTGGCATTTTACCTATTCCAACTTACGCTTAATTTTATTTATATGAAATTCAATGAAAATAATTTTATCAGAATTTTATTTCTTATCTATTATTATTTTATTTAAAAGTATTCGTTTTATAAAAATGTTTTGGTGATTTTATTTTAACTCAAACTGTTCGGGTTTTATTTTTTTATTTCTATGTATGAAGTAAAGAAAGTACAAGTATTGTGATCGCGAAAAAATTCGGTTTTCAAATTTCAAAGGAAATATCCCTTTTGACCATCCCTGAATCCATTTTTATTAGTTTCGACGT
>JAAAKQ030269984.1:0-10629 GCA_010016005.3 Zanna intricata | reverse complement strand
TGGAAATGAAACATCGGCAACTTTCAACATACAATCTTTAATAAACTCACCATCAGTGAAAGGTTTTGATCTCTTCGTGATTTCTAATGCAATAATAAAACTTGATTTCAGGGCATCTTCGCTCTCAGTATTAGCTTTAGTAAACATCGATTGTTGACCTTGAAGTTTAGATTTTAAAGATGACAATGTGTCCATTTTTATTTTTTCAGTGTAACAATCGAATTTTGATTTATGATTCGTATCATAGTGCGGGCCCGCGGGCCGTATCTCTGACATAACTGCTTTATTATGACCAAGTATGTTCCCACTACAAGTATAATATCTTAAAAGATTTCTTTAAATAGTCAGAACAAGTTTTCAAGAAACTTAACTGGGATAGTAATCATTGTTTGCCATCTTTAAATAAGAACTATACATAAATTAACACACAAACAAACAAATACACAATAAATAAATAAACAAAATTAAACAAATGTAAATGCATATATAATAAATGATTTATTATCATTCTGTTTATATTTATATTTATTTTATAAGATAATACTGAAAATTATGTATAGTTGATCCATAAAAAACATATATACATATCAAGGCATGAAAGAAAAAAAATTATTAAAGAAGAAATTTTAACAGTTATTATAACTTTAATAAATATATATATTATTGAAAAAAGTTAATATATATATTATATATAAATAAATAAAATTATACATACTTATTTAACAGAATATTTATATTTGTTTAATGTATTTAACTTTTTTCAGAAAAAATATAATAAAACTTATACACCAGAAGAGGATGCTGAACGTCATAAAATTTTTAATGAAAAAGTTCAAGAAATAAAAAAACACAATAAATTATACAGTGAAGGAAAAACTACTTATATACAAAGTGTTAATTGGTTTACCGATAAGGTGAGTATTGTTTTACATGTTTTAATTGAGAGTAATTAGCGCTTATTATATGTATATGTTATAATTTAAATAAACAATGGAATAATACCATTTAATAATTTAATCACTTAAAATAAAAGAATATTTCCAGTTAAAACTGTACAACAAAATACAAATCATGTATTTCAACTGAAGGAGAAAATACTAGTCGATACAATATTGCCTTACTAATGTACATAAATAATAAATAAACGATAATACAACTGATGAGGTGAGTTTAGGATTAATAAGAAGTAATAGTAAAAGTAATAGCTGTTCATAAAAACTTGTTAATTGATCAGTCAACTTATTGATTCACTATTCAATTAAATGTCTTATCTTAAAGGACAGACAATTATTTTACTATGTTAAATTTTTTCTTGTCATATTTTAGATTGTACAAGATTTATATCATGTTTAGATCATTTTTTAATTATTCTTTTAGTAAGATCTTACAATAAATTTGTTGAATGCATTCAATAAGGTATAAGAAGACATTGTTGAATACCAGTATGTTGGGCTGACTATGTTTGTAGCTATTGGTGCTTTTTTAAGTATAGAAATTTTTTCTAGTTTCTCAGTTATACAGATTGTGCTTTCATTTTATGTATGTAAACAATTTTATTTTCGTGTGTTGGAAATGACCCTTAGTAACTATTTGTTGGTTTATCCTATTTACAATCCCTAACTGCTTTCAGTACAAAATTTGAATTATAATAACAAAGCAAAACAAATTGTGTAATAAAATATTCTTTTGCTTTAAAACATTTTCTTTGCGATTACACGAAGTGTTTTCATATTGACATAGCTCATGTTTTTGCTAGTAACTGTTTTAAGTTGGCAGATTAATATTTCGAATATGGTTGAAGAGTGTGTAATACGAATTCATAAATTAGTACATCTTTGTTATATATATATCTTAGAGTTCAAATATGTTAAGGTTTGGCCCTTTTTTAACGTGAAGAATGTTGAGATTATTGTCATTGTAGGTGGATTTTTTATTTGTATCTGAGGTGGTTAGCAGATGTTCATTCAGTTGTGGAGTTTCCATAGAATTCACTGTATCTTTGTTTAAAATAGAATACCATTTGACAACGTAGAATATTGTGCAATAATAACCGGCCTCCGAAGCCGAGTGGTAGCGTCTCGGCTTTTCATCCGGAGGTCCCGGGTTCGAATCCTGGTCAGGCATGACATTTTTCACACACGCTACAATTCGTTAATTCGTTCATCTCATCCTCTGAAGATATAACCTAACGGTGGTTCCGGAGGTAAAAAAAACATTGTGCAATCGGTACAGTTTACTTTTCATATTCCACGGGCTTTCTGCCCTTATTTAACTTCTAACGATTTTAGTACGACCTCATTTCACCAGGGTTGCTGAAATGTAAGCAAAATTTTTCACTAGCTGTAACTTGCAAAAGAAACATTTTAGGGCATAAGCTTGTATTAATGTTTTGCATTATTTTGGTGAATAGTATAGGTTATGAAAGTCCCGGGAGAACTGTGTGTGATATATTCTGTCTATTAAATAACTCATCATATGTGGTTTATTTAACTATGTATAAATATTAACAAAGTATTCAGATAGATTAATAGTAAGAATTAATTGTTACATAGGATTATATAACTTACAAAAAAAAGAAAAATTTATTATTTAAAATTTTTAATTATTATTTATGCTGCAAATAAATTAATCGTTTAATCTGATTGGTACACAATAATACACTGCACAGATCATTACAGTAATAGATAGATATGCTACACCATAATTTAAAAAAAATGAAATGCCCCAACATTTTCATGGATGGATAGATACCATGATAAACAAAGTATGTGATCAGAGCAGACAAAATACACAATTACAGAATAAAAAATAGGTATGAAAAACCCCATATTAATTATTTTAAATACAACACATGAATTAATATTAAGGTGATTAAGTGAAGGTATTAAGTACTAACTACAAAATCAACCACAGTTTAGTTAATGAAAATTATTTTGGTATGTATTTATAAATGGAATAAAGAGTATTTATGTTTTTTTTTTTTAATTTGTATTATTTAAAAATACATCTGCAGAATTAATAATTAAATGAATTGGCAATTTATTAAAAAATGTACTGAATCAATAAGAACATTTCTTGCTAAATGAACTATTTTTTTTTGAGTTGCACAAAAAACTTTTTTGTTTGATTTTATGAAGTGGATATTGTTATTATTTATAAATAAGTTAAGGGATGAGATAACATTTTTAATTTATTAAATATCAATTGATTATTTTGTCAATGATTAGCTGTCAGATTTTTACACATATTGATGGTAATGCATTACCTGATGTTGGTTTGTAACTATTGATGAATCCATAGGTTCAGAAAGCTAGTAAGTTATTAAAATTTTGTATTTAAAATTGATTTTTATTAACAATTACATATTTTTTTCACTTTTGAATTTAAATATAACTTGTCTCTTAGCTTCCAGTCTCTTTTAAAAATTTTCAAATGACTTTGCTTTTGATTCTATTCTGTTTCAAATGTTTCTCCCATTTTATAATAGTGAACCCAGACCTGTCTTCTTATTCACTGTCTTCTGCAGCATAATGAAATCAATTCAAAATTCATTATCATAACTGAAATGTGGGATCATGAATTTTCATTTCCTGATCTTGTTACCTGACTTCTGTAGTGTAATGACACTATCTTTGTGCTTCACCTAAAAGTTTTGAATTCCTGTTGGCATTTTTTTAATGTACAAGTTAATTTTTCAAAAAAAAAAATAGGCTAGTAGACAGCTGCTATTGGGCATAAGCCTGTGGTGATGAGAATGTGGAATAAATAAATAATGGTAATCCTTGAACAAGAAATCATATTGTTTCATTTTTTCTTGCTAAATCTAAACTCATCCATTACTCTTTTTTAACCACACAAACCAACTGCTCACCTCTAAAGTTATGCAAGTTCTGTGCTCCAACTGGAAGAACATTTTACGATATTCTTTTCTGTTAAAAAAAGAGGAATGAAGGAAAAGTTTATTCAAAGATTTCAGTTGAAATTTTAGATTGATTTTAATCATGCATTGCTTTAAAGCCTAGCAATGCAAAATTTTTAATTTTGTCATTTAAACAGTTAATTGGAAGTTAATTAATTAACTTCCAAAGAAGTAATGAAACAAAATACTGGCTCTTTCCAGAAACCATTCTTACCAGACCATTTTTCCCAGACTTCTCTGAAGATTACCAGTTATTACCTGTACACATGTAAATTACTGCTTCAGATACACGCAAGCTCTCTTACTGTTACAACTTTTTAAGTAAATATTACACTTTATTTCTCCTTTCTTTTACAATTAATATAATAGAGTTTGCTTTTTATTTCAGAAACCTGAAGAATTGACACACTTGACTGGTTTATGTACAAAGAAAGGTTTAGATATTCAAAACAACAATGAATACGAATGATCCTTTATGTTTTATCTCTTTCAGTTAAAAAAAAAATTTAATTTCTTAAAAGTTTGTGATTAATCTCTAATTAATCTCGTTTGTTTTATTATTTTAAGATTCTAAATAGTAGAAAATAAGAATAAATTATTTTACTATTAATTTGTTTTGTTTTATTTGATTTTTATTCTTTCAGCATTTATTGTCAGTTTATTTTCATTAAAACTATCTTATAAAAATCATTAATTTTTCAGGGAATGTAGGTACTAGTCAACAAGGCGAGATATATATATTAAGAGTGTTAGTACACCAAAGAACACCGGTATCCACAATCCAGTATTCAAATCCGTATAAAAATTTTTATCTTTACTAGGATTTGAACCTTAGAACTCTCGACTTTGAAATCAGCTGATATGCGATGTCGCATTAACCACTAGACCAACCCAGTGGGTAAGATTTTGAATACTAGATCGTATATATGATCTACAGTGGTTTGGTTTCAATTAACCACATATCTCATGAATGGTTGACCTGAGACGTCATTTATATTTATATGTCATTTATATTTATATATGTCATTTATATTTATACACATCATCCTCATTCCATTCATGTTCTGAAGTAATACTTTATGGTGGTACTGGAGGCTTAACAGAAAAAGAAAGGACTAAGCTCAAACTGTACTTTTGTGTTATATCTCCATCTCTGTTTATAGCCAAACAAAATAAAAGTGTTGCTGTCCTCCACGAATGTGAACTTCGATTTGATGACTTGTAACTATAAATAGTACATACTTTCTGAGTAAATATTATGTACTTTCTAGTGAGTTCTTAATTCAGAAGTAGTCTTGATAATATATTGCTGATTTTTAGGTGAATATGCCACATATGCTCCTCATATATGCAAAGATGCAATTTGTATAATAAATAATTTTATATAAATAATAATTAGATCTCTGTTATGTATATTACTACATGACTGCCTAAAAAGGAGAGTATTGTATTTAGGGTGTATGTATGTTTGTTCTATCACAAGAGCTCAATTTACGAAGCAATTTAAGTGTTTAAAGTTTATATATACATACGTTTAAATAAATTTAAAAAATTAAAATTGCACTGTACATAAATACCATATACAAATTGGACACCTACACACTTTTTAATTATAAAAAGTAATTATCATACCTTAAAGAGCAATGCTTTTACTTGGCAGTCATGTTATGTAATTTTTTAATATTTATTTCTTGTTTACAAATTTTTAAGTAAACCATTAAAATGTATCTTTGTTTATGTTCTAGGATAGGTGTAATTCAGAAATAATTTATCCTCACAATTTATTTTACTTGCCTTTAACATTATCCAACTTTAAAAAATAAAAAAAACAACTTTAAATATATTACTCTACTTTTTCAAATGGTATCTACTTTTTGCTTAATTAATTTTGAGTTTTATTTTAATTAGCTTCTAAATGCAATGTTTTCCATCCTGAATAATATGTAAATGCTATTATTATTATTTTTTGCAATAGAAAAATTTTGATCCAGATTTTAATATGATAGTTAAAATGTATCATATCAATACTCTGGTATTAATTACTTTCTCATATAAAATAAAAAATTTGATTCTAGAGCTATTAATTGAAATATAAAATGAAAAAAAATTAGTTTCATAAAGAAAACATCTGTTAAAAATTAAAAGAGGTAACTAAGTAGTGTATAAAAAAAAGATAAAGGAATTATTAATTCACGAAATAGCAATAATCAAATGGTATGGATTTTGTAACCAAACTAATGAAAATATTTCATCTGATTGTGCAAAAGTAGACACTATTTTAACAAATATTTTCATACTGCAACAGTAAAATGTATTATGTAGATAAGAATATGCTGTGAGATAAAGATTTAAATTCCAAATATTGTAAAATCATTCCTGGGATAAAAGAAACTTCATGCTAGTATCATGCTTCTAGATCATAGAACATTTATATCTTCTGTATAGATCACTTATTAGCCATTCTTTCAGTAAGATCTTAAATACAGTTAATTTGATGAATGCATTGAGTTGGATTTATTAAGGTGTAAGAAGGCATTGCGATTGGATTTAATATGTTGGGTTGACCATTTTCGTAGCCACTGATTATTTTTTAAATACGGAACTTTTTTCTAGTTTCTCAAATATATAGACTTTATTTTATTTAGTCTAATGAATGCTTTTACTTTATGTATGTAAACAACTTTATTTCCTTCCGCTGAAATGATGCTTTGTATATTTGTTGGCTTTTCTTATTTATAATTTATAACTGTTTTCTGCATAAAATTTGAAGTTATTGCGGTAACAAAACAAAACAAATTGCATAATCAAATATTCTTTTACTTTAAAATGTTTTTTTTTTTTGCGATCGACCTCATTGTCATCACAATGACACGATTTTTATGCAAATAGTTCTTTTTTAATTATGCAAGCCAATATTTAGAATGTGGCTGAAGAATATGTGGTATGAAAACATAAATTTAGTGTAGTTTTTGTAGCCACCGGCTGGTCTTGTGGTTAACGCAACATCGCCATTCAGCTGATTTCGAAGTCCCGAGTTCTAAGATTCAAATCCTACAAGGTAGTTACTTCTATACAGATTTGAATATTAGATTGTGGGTACTGGTGTTATTTGGTGATTAGTTTCAATTAACCACAGTTCCACACTTCTCAGGAGTGGTCGGTCTGAGATTGTACAAATCTACACACACTCACATTTATACATATCAAGTAATATCTTACGGTAGTTCCGCAGAAAAAATAAAGTTATTAAGAGAATCACACTTTACGAGTCTTATTTAGAGCAAGTGAAGAAGGTTAAAATAGAACGATAATGATTTTAATGATAGAGCGCAGGCAATGATTTTAACTTACAAACAGTTAGTTGAAGAGAATTTTTAAAAGGTCTCAAAAATGAATCATTCATGTTTGAATGATTCATTTCTGGACGACCATCTACGTTATTCTGACATGAAGTAGTCGTGCTTCGCTGTATGTAGTACATGTGGTTAATACAAATAAAGGGTTTAAGCAAGTGTTAATTTTTTTTATTATTTTTTTTTTATGAACCCGTATGGGTTATTTTAGGTTTGTGTTGATGTTTTATTAATTGTAACTTTCATTAACCAAAAAGATTCTAATTAGTGAATAAGTACTACGTAGTTTTGTATTCAAGATAACTGCGTATTTCTATTCAATATAGTAAGTTGATTTTCAGTATAATTTGACATTCCCTGACATATTACAGAGAGCTTGGGCAAATTATTACCGGAAAAGTCGTCTTTTTACGATTGTCAAGTTTTTTGGTAGTCAATTTACAAACGTTGTATAAATATTTTTTGTTGTGTTCCGTGTGAAGTTCAATTTGGTTAGGTAGGCGTAATATTGGCCTTTCATCCCGGAGGTCCCGGGTTCGAATCCCGGTCAGGCATGGTATTTTTCACACGCTACAATTCATTCATCTCATCCTCTGATGATATACCGTAACGGTGATTCGGGAGGTAGGCGTAATAGAATTGCAGTTACTAGACCTCTACTGGTTACACCCATACTTAAAATAAAATTAATACATTTTCCAATGTTTTTATTTTTCATAATTTAAAAAATATTCTTTATTAAACTGTTATTAAAATCGTTTTAGTTAGTGTATAGTTGATCTTATTGTTTATGTTATCTCTGCTAATCATGTATCTCCCAACTTGCTTTATTTTCAGTTATTTATGCATTGATTCAATTTTTTTTTTTTTAATATACATATCACCAAATCAGATTAATTAAATACTATCTGAATATGAGGCTTACTAACATAATCTTTTCTATTCAAGATTTTGCCACAGATTTCTATATTTTACTTATTCATCTTAAGAAGTCATGACATTATATTAAGTGCATAATCTGTACCCATTTTTAACACATTTCACCTCATTTCAAAGCTTTATTAAAATCATATTTATTTTCTGTGTTTTACCTATCAAAACACATTCCACACAAATACTTTTGGGAATACTTTTTAATAGTTGACCTACATTTCATATTAGCAAATTTCTTTTTGCATGAAAGCTTTCCATGCTTTTATAAGCCTGCTTTTAATGTCTTCCGTACATAATACACCTTTTGTAAATTTGCTACCTGAATAACAAAACAGCTTCTTTATATATCACTTAATCTTTATGTTGAATAAGTCATCGACCTCCTCTTTGACACAACTTCTTTAACAGCAGTGAATTCAATAATTCTTTTAACCAATACAGTGGTTTCTGCCAAGAGAGCAGTGAATCATAAGGTCTTTATTTTCACCCCTTTTGTAGTTTCTTATCTCTGGTCTGAAGTTTATCTTACAGTAACAGCATTGCTAATCCTATCTAGCCTACAAGTTGGAAAACAAGAATATAGATACAAAGTTTTGGTTGCACGCTTTTTTGCATCAGAGTTTGTCTTTCTTTATCTTGTATTATAGTTGTAATCCCATTGTTGTACAAATTTTAAATTACCTTTCTCTACAATTAAGATCTATTTTTCTTAAGATTTTTTTCAACATTTTATTGTTCTACATTATCAAGTGCCTTATACAAAATTAAAAATGGGGCTTCAATTTTTTTAAACTTGCCTTCTAAAATTATGAAATATATTCTGTGGTCCACAATATCGCTTGAGGATTGCATATCCTGTTCAAATGAAAATTGAAAAAATAATGTACCTACTATCACCTTTTCAGTTGTTCTGTAAAATGTGTATTCTCAAGGTATGTGATACTATATTGATGATAGTCCCATAGTTCTGTTATATGCTTACTTTTGTAAAAATTACCCTTTTTTTTAAAAGCTGTATTTTTTTAGATATAAATTTTACATAGTAGTGTATAAAGCTTATTCAGATCTATCTCCCCCAATAATTAGTAATTTGGGTAGTACAACTGCAACTCCTACAATTCATTCTTGGTTTAAGAACCACAGCTAAACAAATTCACATCCCTGTTTATCCTCCCCTTAAATTATCATCTGTTTATTTTCCTTCTCTTGAAATTTATTACGTAATTTTTCTCTATACAGTTCCATGTATGCTTGCCACCTATTAGTTGTTTCTCTTTTCCCTTACAGTGGTATTTCATCTGCTGCTGTGGTACTAATATATTGTGGCTTCTTGTGCTCCAATTTTCTCATATATTACATGCTGCATCTATAATTTACATTATATTTTGTTCCTCATTACATCTTACTCTCAGTCAGCCCTTTTATTAATATAATTTTTTGACTTCCAGGTTAAATATAATAGGTTAAATATTTGTTTAATATCTCCCAGAACTAAAAGAAGTCCTGTTACAATGTTAGGTTTATCATGATAAACTAAAATTACTATTTATAAAATATTATAATATTATTATAAAATTACTATTTGAGCAGGAATATAAGATTAATTAATAATTAATTTATATATGTATATAAATCAGTTGCTTTCAAATTGTTTAGAAATGGGTTTTCCAGACCATCATAATCAAATAAATAATAGTTACAGTTTTAAAGTGTATAGAAATCTACAACTGACACACTTACACATAACTTCTCACTACATTATACAAAATAGAAAGGCATTTGGTGGTTCTGAGTTCATTTGTGTAGTTGATGGTTTGTAACAGTACATATTCAAAAATGCTATTGACTGATGATTGTCAAGTGATATGAAATTCAAGGTCCATACTGTGTTCTTGGCATTTCCAACAGTTTATAACTGATTGTTTAAGTTATTGTGTGCAGCTTGAATGGAAATTATTATTATATAGAAGTACTTATCACTTACTACATAATACTATACTATTTTATACTTATTACTAAACTTATATAAAAAGGTACTTATCACTTATTTGCCTCCACATATTTTTTGTTACGCATGTTCAAACTTTGGTTAGTTAGTTCTTAGATAGTGCCATTGAAATGCTGTATTAAAATAAGAAAGTAGATAAATAAAATTGTAAATATAATCTAACCAAACTTAACCTATGCTGGCTAGTCAAGGTTAGAGAGCAAAGCATATGTAGGTTCAGTTTGGTTAGATTATATTTATTTTTATTTATTATTTTATTTTCTTATTTCAATATAGCGTTTCAATGGCACCATCTAAGAATTAACTTATAACCCACCGGGTTGGTCTAATGGTTAACGTGACATCGCAAATCAGCTGATTTCAAAGTCGAGAGTTCTAAGGTTCAAGTCCTAGTAAAGATAAAGATTTTTATACGG
>JAAAKQ030269973.1:0-10630 GCA_010016005.3 Zanna intricata | reverse complement strand
GCAATGAATTATATTGTTTACTAATTTATTTATATGTAATGTGATTTTATCATTTAATAGTTTTATTAGAATGAAGAGTTTGAAAATTGAACATTCTCATATGTTAAAAAAAAAAGCGTTTAATTTGTGCATCAACAAAATCATATGAACAAATAAACATACATTAATTGTTTTATTCCTTACACAACTTGTTATGAAAAACCATAATATTAATAAAATCAATTTTAAAATCACTCAGAATCAATATCTTAGATTCGTTTTGAGTAAAAAGATCATTATAAGCTTACATGACAAAAGAAATTAGTTTTTCTATGAATTTCGGTAAGAAGTTCATTAAAAAATGAATTTCAATATGTTGTAAAGGGTTTATATTTTTTTTTACTGAGCATAAGTACAACTTATATCATTGTTACAAATATAATTTTGTAGTTCTAGTTTAAAATATGATCAATAGTTTATTCAATAATTATACTACTTTTATGATTAGATATTATGGGTTTTAATATCACATCCATCAAGATCTACTCAAAATTGTTATTAGAAGAGAAAGAACATGCCCTATTTCCATTAAAGTTTTAGAGAAAATCTTTTTCATTGTCTGATCTGCTTCAAACAACACACTGTTTGATTTTTAATTATATATTGGACAATTCAAACATAGCAAAATTTTAATTTTATCATAATTTATAAAAAGATACAAAACTGTATATAAAATTACTTTACTGAAATTAATCTTTTAAAAATCTATGTTCTTCTGTACCCCAAAATTATATTTAAGTTCTATTAAATAAACCACCTAGTACAGAATATTGAGATAAAACATATCTTACCTTAATTTTTCAAGAAAGTGCTTTTGTGGATCCTCCATCCTTAGTCATTGAAATAATTTTGTTATTGCATAATAAAAATACTAGAATAATGATAATTGAGTGTTAATTTACATGAGTGCTGCTATTTTTTGTAGTTTTTTAATCTCAATTGAAACCTCAATTTGATAAACCATCAAACAATATTTAGGAAGATGTTCTTATAAAACTTGCAACAGATAGCAGCACTTGTATAAATTAATACACAATTATTATTTTTATTACATAATAACTGAATTATTTCAATCATGACTGAGAATGTAGGATCCTGCAAAAGTACTTTAATAAAGGATTAAGGTAAGATATGATGTGATGTTATCTTATCTTAATGTTCTATCCATCCTTGGCTCCTTTGTGGACCAGACCGGACTCTGTTTAAAGTTGGTCAATTAGTGTATTTCATAGTAGAGAAATAAAAGTAGGTGTGAATATCGTTGTTGTGATCAGCAATTTTGGGTGGTGAATTTAGCATTACATTTACTGCTAATAAACGATGGTTGGGACATTTACAGCCACAAGGCTAGTATTAAAAGAGGAGTAAGAATGAGTTTCATGCTTCTGCAAATACATTTAGCTAGTTTAGAGGATGACGTTGCTGGTCCAAAAAGAAGCCTACAGTGAAGGCAATGGCTGAACTAAAATCTACTGATGTAAAAGTCTATCAAGGTATTTGCATCAATGGCATCCCAACTGAGGCCTGGCTGGTGACTGTAATATGTAATAAGTTAAAGGACCCATAGACGACCCCCATAAGACTTATTAGGGCTAGGAACACAGGGGGGGATGGTGTGGCAACCGGAATCACCTCAAGGAGGGTGTCTTTCCCCTATTGGGTTGGGATGAAGATGCAGGATCCTGCAAAAGTACTTTAATGAAAGATTAGGATAATCTTCTTTGTTTTTTACGATAATTTAATGAAAGGATAGGATATGGTACCGTATCCCAATATTCTATACTAGGTGGTTTATTTAATAAAATTTAAATATAGAAGTATATATAGGTTATAAAAAAATTATGCTCATTGAAAATGGGACTTTTTCACTTTTCAAAATATTACTTTTAATTCTTTTGTTTATGGTGAAAAACCCTCACTAGGCTTCAAAGTAAATGAGATAAAATAGTGTAGTAAAATAATGTTATAATTATCAATACATAATGAAAAAATGGGCATATACCATAATACTCTGAGCACAATAAAAGTGCTGCAGCATGCTGTTACAGTATTGGCATTTTTAAACTATCAAAATAAAACTGCATTCTTCATTAACTTCAACTGGAAAAAAAAAAAAATGAAAATGCTAGATCAATAATTGTAATTCGGATGCAATTGTCATATAACTTGTGTATGATAGTCAATAAGAGGAAAAGTAATCCTATGATTTAGAATTATATAATGTAATATTTTTTTAAATTTAATCAGCGAGGTAGGCAAAAGATTTTTTATTAAAACACTATTTAATTTTTTTTTTGTTCTAAGGTTTTCTCATAGCTAAAATTTATTTGTGTATGGAGTAATACAATAAAATTACTTTTTTGTTGCTAATGTTATTAGCTACTGATAAATGCCAACAGCATGGAGTAAAGCGGCATCTGCGTTTAACTGGGGTGATCTGCAGAAAATAGTTATTATTAAATATGACTATAACTTTATACTTACTTCAGAGAGCCTTTATTTTTCTAGGGTGCTATTTTCTTAACTGATATTACATTTTTACATTACTGCTATACATAATGTTATTTGTTATGCTTAATAAATACTTTGTTCTGATTCATAGTATGTCATTTTCCAAGTTATTATACAGTCGAGTTCATTTCTTATTTAGGTATAGGAATTGTATTACGAAGATAATTTAATTTGTAATACTTTTGTCATCTATTTATGTATGAAAATTGTAATTCTATCAATGTTTGATTTATGAATCGTGAAGTCGCATCTGTAAGTATATTTGTATATTATCTTATTATGCATTATCTATTTTTAAAAAAGCTTGAAAACTTCATGAATTTGTTAAAATTTGTTTTTCAATTTATGACTACCACTGCTTCAAAGATCCTATGCAGCTATTAGCAGAACAGAACAGTTTCAGTTCTTGGGAGAATTTATTAGATAGTCCATTCACTGACTTAGGTTCTAAACATATTGACTTTGGCAAAAAGTTAACTTAATATCAGAAATTTTATATCTACCAAATACTACTTCATTAATATTAGCAACAAAAGTTATTACAATGAATGAGGTATAATAACTAAATAAAACTGGTAGAATGAACTTTTAGAATTCCAATTAGTTTTAGTTGCTTAAATAAATTTCAAAATAAAATCTGAAATTTAATTTTCCCTACAATATTTATAAATATTTTAATTTAAATGAAATGAACTCATTTTATTATTCATTCAATGTAACATTTTAGATGAAGTCTATGTTCTGTATAACTTGTGTTAGCATTGTTTGAAATAAATTTTATCTTTCTCTTTGCAAAAAGTACTTATGTTTGTACTTAAGTGTTTGCAAGGCAATTCAATGTAACAAAATATTTCAGGGGATACAGATTGAATCAATCAACTTTAGTACAAAATCTTTTACGGAATTTCTATTGAAAGTTATGATACATACAATAGAAAAGAATTTGTACGTGTTGAACGCATTAATACACTTTTTAAACGATCCCACCAATTTAGCTATGTGCCTAATAACGTTTCTAACATGAAAACTAGTTCTTCACGGGAATTTGTAAAGTCCACAAATTTAAATAATTGAACTGCCAAATTTTTCATTATTATAATCGCTGAATTTTTATTATTTTATTAAAATTCTACCTAGATATGTACGGACATTTTTAATGAAAGCTGTACTGGATGTCAACTGTAATTATTATTTACAAATACTTTTTTGATTTTTAGAGTGAACAAGTTTAGCAAAAAAATGATCGATTATACTGTTTGTTTATATCGATATGTAAAATTTTTGTTGATTTGTGTAGTTGTGGATGCGTCAAAACAGGATTAGAAAGTGAACAATACTTTTTGTTTTCTTTTTATTTACTTTTAAGGTATTAAATTCTTTTTAAAGTTTATTATATGTAATTTTAAAACATTATTTGTTAAATTATTTTGGTGCAGTAACAAACAGTTATGTGATACTGCACCTTTGCATGAAACTTATTTCCGTATATTGTAATATTTATTCTTTATTCATGTTGTTCTCTTCAGCCTCTTTTATTTTTATAATATCGCATAGGCTACGTTAAAAATATAGGTAGTTTATCCTTGAACTTTGTTCATAACCTAACCTTAATTCGTACTTTGTAGCCCACCGTGAATTGTAATGATACTTTTTTCTATGAGTAAGATGGCTTTCTATTTTAGTTGTAATTTATTTCAGTTTGTATGTTTTATTTGAAATTTTATAAAAAAAAGGAAATTATGCATATTGAACAACAGTAAAGTACAATGTTTAGGTAGCGGTAGGTCTTTGCAACTTTTTAAGATTAAAAGTGTCTTACTATGTTTGTCAAAGCAAAAATATTCTTTACACATATTAAAATCATTCAGATTTAAGTTCATTGCACTTGAAACATTACTTGTTAAATTATTTTGGTGTAGTAACAAACAGTTATGTGATACTCCATCTTTGCATGAAACCTACTTTCATACATTGTAATATTTATTTATTCTTTATTCATATTGTTCTCTTCAGCCTCTTTATTTTTATCATACCACATAGGCTACAGTAAAAATATAGGTAGTTTATCATTCAACTTTGTTCATAACCCAACCTTAATTCGTTTTGATACTGCTTTGAAAATGATTTTTTTGTCAGAAATATCAAATATAATTAATGGGAATAAATATTTATAAACTCACAATTTTTATTTGCATACTTAGTACATTATGTTTATGAGCAATTATATATTTAATTTTGGTAAGGTTATACATTATGCTCTATACAAAAATCTATTTGAAATAAACATATCCTTCTAATGAGCCAATTATGTATTAAAATTGTTTCTCTCAAAAAGTGGTACATAGTTTGTTACTTTACACTATTTGTTTTAATCTTATAATTATGCTATGTGCGAGACACATAAGAGAGTGTTGCATTTAAAGAAAATAATTAATGATGTTTATGTGCAGTACTTACCTGTGGGTGAGCATAATGAAAGCCTCTTATAGGGATGTGAACTATATACAAAAAGTATATTTGGTTCTGTGTAGGCAATGGGAACTTACTAGGCTGATCTAGTGTTAACTCATTATTGCAGATCAGCTGATTTTGGAGTTGAGAGTTCTAAGGTTTAAATCCTAGTAAAGGTAGTTAGTTTTATAGAGATTTGAATACTAGATTGTGATTACCAGTGCTTTGGTGATTGGGTTTCAGTTAACCACACTTCTCAGGAGTGCTTGACCTGAGACTACAAAACTACACTTCATTCATGTTCATACATATCATTCTCTGAAGTAATACCTTATGGTGGTTCTGGAGGCTAAACAGAAACAGTCAGAGGCAGTGGGAAACCACTTCATTCTGGACCATCCTTAGTATGCATGTTATAGGATGCTAGTTACTCATGAAAAATTGGGCATTTGTTCAGTTTAGGTGGTACTGCAGTTTTTGAAAAAAATTATTTTTCTCCAAAAATGAATTTTAATTATAGTGTTTTCACAATTTCTTTTCAACTTTGTTTTCTTTTTTGTAGGTTTACACATTATATATAACATAACACATTATATAATAACATGGTAATTATATATTAGCCTGTCATTCAATAAATTGCAAACGTTTGGGTTACTGTTAATATCACCTTTATAACCATTACATTGTCATTTTTATAACAGTTTATATTTATTTATTTTATAAATATAATTTAACCAAACTTAACTTATGCTCGGTAATCTTAGCTAATTAACACAGTAATGTTTTGAATATTTAAATAATAAATTCAGTAATTATTGCAATTATATACATTTATTTAAATAATCAAAACATTACTGTTAATTAGTTGAGGTTAGCAAGTGTAGGTTAAGTTTGGTTGCCGGCCTCCGTGACAGAGTGGTAGCTTCTCGGCCTTTCATCCGGAGGTTTGAATTCCAGTCAGCATGGCATTTTTCACACATGCTACAATTCATTCAGCTCATCCTCTGAAGATATACTTAAATGTGGTAAAAAAAAAAGAAAAAAAAAGGGGGTTAATTTATATTTATAATCATAAGCAGCAAACTTTTGGGTTATTATAAAATAATATCACCCGATATCAAAAGAATAACATATTCATAATCAGCATGTGAAGTAAGTCTAGATCATTTTTAGATAAACAATTTTTTCAAACTGTGGTACCACCTAAAGTGCACAGGTGCCAAAATTTTATTACTAGATAGTAGGTTTTTATTGTGTTTGAGACATACATGTTATTAAATGTGAATCAAGTATTTATTTCTATAAAATAGACGAAGTTCTTAACTAATGAACTTTTTGATATTAACTATATACATGTATTTCTTCTGACAGGAAAAACTCTAGTTCTTAATTGGAATAGCCTTTAATTGGAATCGCAAACCCTTATTACTTATGATGAAGCCATATGATTTCACTGGAAATGCTATGATAATAAAAAAAGCAACTTCATTTATTATAATTTTGTTTTAATAATGTCATATAACATTCTTTTAGATTGTTATTGTAGTAAAGAAAGTGTACAAATGAATCGATGCTTTTCTAAAATTACCAAGTATGAATATCTTTTTAATCCATGAGAATCTTCTTTCACATTTAATTATTTAATGTTAGATTTTAGCGGGTCGCCCTACTGTAGTTTTCATCTGTATGCTTACAAACACCAGCCTAATGATGCAAATTACTTTTTATTTCTTGTTTTCATCATACAATTTCCTTACATTGTAACAAAAAGTAACAGTAATGAATTTTTGGCAGTTACTAAATATTAAAAAGAGGCAGTACAGTTGTCAAGAATATGGAGTAGTGTTACAATTCTGAAAATGCAGCCAGGAACACAACATGAAATTATTTTTTTATGATGGTGTAAAGTGGAAATGTAACAAAAGAACTTGTAATGTAACTAAGTGAGATTTTGAGTTGGAAATTGACTGTAGGGTAGTAGTAGGCTTTTGATAGTTACTCTTGTACGATCCATTTATTGTTGGTGTGAGGAACTGCCTTAAGTAGACTTTTGCAATTGACAATTGAGCATAAGTCAGTGCACTGCAGTTGACTGGCACACATAAGAGAAATATGTGCTTTTGTTATACATCAGTTTCCAATGGGTAAAATAAGTGGTAATGGTGTAGTCATGGAGATTAATGACAGTATGTTCACATGACAAAAAAATAAACGGGCAGGATTCTTCCACAACAGTGGATTTTTGAGGGATTCGCAAAGAACTTAACCAAATGTTTGTTGTTTGTACCTGATCATTCTGCAAAAATGCTGCTAGGAATTATAAGTGGGATCCGTCGTCGTATCAAACTGTTGATGTGATCGTCAGTGTGATGAATTGAAGGCAGCTGGTTACACACAGCTACAAGTTAACCATTGTTACAATTTCATCTACCCAGAGATAGACTCACATGCTCGGCATACTGAAAGAATGTGGAGATCAGTTGATTGGAAGAACAAAAATAAGTCAGAGTGCAGTTAAATTCCACTTGAATTCTTACCTGTTGGAATTTATGTTTTGGCAAAAATTTCCAAAAAAATAAAATGTTTTGTGAAAATATTAAAAGGAATCTCTTATTTCTGTCCCCCCCCCCCACATGAATGATATGGTATGAAATTATTATTTTATAAATTTAAGACATACAGATGCATAATAATTAGCATACCAGTTCACTATAGCACAAATTGCTCATTTGTGCAATTGTTAGCATGCACAATTCACTATATGAATGTTCATCAGTTAAATATGTTGTGTGACAAGTTGCCATGTCATTGTGCTAGTGATATTTAATTTATTTTCAGCTTTAGAAAGTTGCTTAAGAAGAAAATTGTATACTTTGTTCAGCATTAGTAAGGTACAACGAAGTTCTAGATAGCCGTAGCCATAAGTAGCTTAACTGTAGACTACCAAATTGTTTCAGAACCGTTTCATGGCAGATATTAATATTGATGTTTAGTACTTTCTTAAAAACATAGTATTTGAAATTTCTACCACAAAGTTGCATTAATGAAGTGTTGTATTATTTTTTAACTGTGGTTATTGTACATTACTTTTTCAAAAATTTTTTCATGCCAATTTGTAGAGTTGATGCAGTTACCAGAAGATGAATATCTGTTTCCATTTTTATTTAAGGGACAAAGAATAGAGAAATTTAAGATGTTAAGATTATACATGTAGTAAGTGATATCCAGTAAAAGATATATTAACTGAAATTATGTATTAATTTTTTATTAACTTTCAGATTGACATCTAATAAATTTAACAGAATTTATTTTTTTTTAACTACATTTTAGAACTTTCGGTATACTTTTTGCCACACTATAACAGAAGTTATTCGATATTTATTTTTGCATCTCACAGATTAGAAATATATAGAAATTGTTTCATAAAAAAAATTGAAGATTTTTCATAAAAAATCTTTTTAAGAAACATAATTACATGTTTCAAAACTTTATTACCATTGGAATCCTGCTGCTAAGCTACTTTTCCCATTCTTTAATTCACTAGTCCTGCTGATTTTCCTTGTTTGTGTTAATGAATTATATAGATTATACTTTGGTTGTATTTAAACAAAAAATTATTATTTAAATCTGCATATTTTTTTTATAGGTCATAAATTAAAATGACTACTCAGCAAAGTCCAACTGTTCTACAGCCGCAGACTGTTGATAGAGAGAAAGTGTACGAGTGGATTGTTGAGCTTTCAAATCCTGAAACCAGAGAAAATGCTTTGCTGGAACTTAGGTAAGTTTTTGAATATCATGGGTTAAAGATACTGTATCAAGATTCCTAGTTTGGAAGTCAAGTGAATTTCCGCCAGAAACTCAACACAAGAGTGAAAAAAAATGTGCAAGAATATGACAAATTGGTATTATTTACAGTAATGGTTAATTTTCTTATGAAAGATTGAAACCTTATGTTCATTAAAATACATACACTAACATGATAATCAGTAGTACTGCTTTGTTATGTATTTTTCTTTATATAAAACCTATTTTCGCTATTTAATATTCATTAATTGACACATTTACCACAATTGATATGTTTTTTCTCTTTTCTCATCACTAAAAATGAAACCACCATTTTTATTCTCAGACAGTAAGTAAACGTATGTCCTGCCTGTATTTCAGTAGATGGTGCAGGCTATGATCACATGGTTTACTTCTTTCTTATCAAGAAAAATGACCCACTATTTTTCTGTCTATATTTCATCAGATGGCGTGAACTATCAGGGTTCAACAATGTTGAACAGTTACCAACTGCCTTGGAATTTTAGCCATCTTAATGTTTTGATGGTTTAAAAAATGTAAGACTCCACATATTTTGCAGTCAGCAGCAACATCGATTTTCCTATTCATTTTATTGATAACTATTCATTTTAATAATAATTCATTTTAGTATAAGTGTTGTCTTATTCATATGTTTATTGTGCTCTTAGATATTTACTGAAGTTCATTTTGAAGATTGGTGTGCAATATGTGGTTTGCTAAGGAAAACCAAAAAAAGTAACAAAGTATAAAGGATTTTTCATTTAGAAACTTTTTTCATTTGTCATTCATTGATTTAGTGCACTTTTCTACTTTCTATTCTGAACAAGTACATGTTAAATTTAATCTTTAGTTATCTGATTTTTGAACTTCTTATTCATTTTCTCTCCATTAATATGCCAAATGCACTACCCTCTTCAATTTTTTTTTTTAATGATCCATTTTAATATAATCCTCCCTTATACTTTTACCATCTACTCTTCTATAATCCAAAATATGCTTTTAAATAGTTTTCATGCAACCATCTAATGCATTAAATGGTAGCATTTAATGGAGTTATCTTTCTTATCTCCCCACATTTAAATTCTTAAAATCTGTGATCAGTTGTTAGACTTGTTAGAACTACCGGTTCTGTTTGACTGAAATTTTTTGAGGCTGAGGATCTAAAGCTTTGAACTAGAATCATTGAGCTTTATGGACTTTAGAAGAAAAAATCAGTTTACTGTTATTTTCTTTGATATTTTTACAAATAATCAAAAAAAGAAACTGTGCAACGTTTGTGGATTTACTTACATTTTACATTAATACCTCAATTTTGTGTTCATGTATTTAAAAAAAATTTTCAGTTATGTGGAAAAAAAAACATGAATTAGTTTAAACATGAGTTTACTTTACATTCCCAAAATGGAATGTACAATAAACTGATTTTAGTGTTACCATTCATTATAAATCCCCTGGATTATGATTCACTTTACTCTTGTAACTTGAGTTTCTTCTTTATTGTTGTAAAGATTATTTTTTGAGGCTTATTTACCTTTTTCAGCTTCCTGTTACATAACTTTCAGAATTTATATGCAGTTGGTTTTCATATCATCTCTAATATCTTTAATATTACTTTGGCATTATGAGTTTAACCTTTAATGATAACATAACATAACAGTATGGCTGAAAAGTTCGTAGGCTAACATAGAAAAAATCTTTTTTTCAATAAAATTTGATTTTATTATTTAATATAGTTGCCTTTGAGAGTGATACAACGATTATAGCAGTCATACAATTTTTCGATACCATTTTTATAGTACGATTTGTCTTTAGCCTCAAAATA
>JAAAKQ030269928.1:0-10631 GCA_010016005.3 Zanna intricata | reverse complement strand
ATTACTTCAGAGGATGAATGAGGATGATGTGTATGAATGTGAATGAAGTGTAGTCTTGTACAATTTCAGGTCGACCAGTCCTGAGAAGTGTGGTTCCAATATATATCAGCAAACATTTCACATAACCCTTATATTACTAAAACTCCATAAAAAAAAAAAAAAAAAAAAAAAAAAAAAAAAATACTAATTAAACCCAACACAATATACATCAAAAATTTGATACAGTGAGTATAGTTTATAGTAACAATCAACATTGATTGTTGTTAATTTTCTTCTACTGTAATTTTTAGTTACTATGATCAAAATATCGATCATAGCCACCACAGGCTATGAAAATGTTGTTTCTCAAAAAATATGACTGAAGGAGAGAATCAGAAATCAGGTCGTTGGTTAAGCCCCTAAAACTATGAAGCTGGATGAAACCTTAATAATAAGAAAAACACATTCATGTGTTTTTCTTATTAGCATTTCATCCAGCTTTATAAATGTATGACTTTAATATTCAGTACACAAGAAAATAGTTAAACCACCTGAAAATGCTTTAATTCAATAAATGAAAAGCAAACTGAACACTTCATTTTTATTAAGTGCATGTTGTAAGATCAGAGAAAAAGTTAACTGATATGCAGTACTCCAAGTGTCTACAGTAAAATGCGATTTCATTTCCCTGTTGCTGTTAAGCATATCCTTGGTTAGTGAGTTCAATATTCCATTCCTTCTCCTTTCTATCAAGAATATTCCTCGACTCATTTAAGACTTGCAACTGAATCGTGAGTTAATGAAATTCAAATCAACAAATTTACTCTACTGTAAAATACATCTCAATGATGAAAACCCAAAATGAAAAGATGAGATGACATTTAAAAAAGATATATAAGTGAGTCATTTATTAGTGGGCATGGAGAATGGTGATAAAAGATAAAAAGGTAGAAAGAAGGGGAAGGCTCAGGTTGGGTTTATATAACTTAAACCTAGGCCAACTGTTGGATGTTTCTTACATATTTCTTTACAGATGTAAAAACTATTCCCTTTTCTGGAGAAAAGGAAGTAAAATTTGAAATAGAAAATATTGGTGGACTTTACTGAAGTTTCAGATTCAAAAATTAACAGAACATAGAAATGAGAAAGATTTACCTTATCAGGATTATAACTCTGATCAAGTGTGGTGTTACGATGTAATGATGTATCTCTAGAAGGTCCAAGTTCTTCTTTTAAGGTTTCAAAACCAGATTGATCAAGGTGTACTTTGGCAACTGCCCTTTCAACATCATCAGTAACCAATTCAACATTATAGATACATTGATTGACAATGTCCTCACGATTAATGCTTCTTAATCCTTTTTCCAAGTTATTACCTGTAATATATCATAAATATATACATTCTAATTTTGCATCAAATAAAAGCAAAAAGTTGTTTTATGGGCTTGAAACGTAAACTTTAACTTAAATTTCAACTTATTCTAACGTAAACTTAAATTGAAATTGAAAAGCCCTAATAACATGGTTATAGTTAACCTAGTTTTATAAGGAAATAAATTAAAAGAATGGTATATTCTCTTAATTAAAAACAGATTTAATGTTTTTATGGAAGCATCTCTACTATCTGTTACTCTGATTTGGATGTTATTGTATAAGTTAGCTTCAATATAACCTTAAATACTGTTTGTCATAAATATTGACCTTGCTCCAGTGTTTATTATGGGCAGGTTCATTCATTCTTAAGATTAAGTTCAACTTTATTTAGTTTAAATATTAAATTTCAATTTACTACTTTGTTTATTAACTGACTTCAAGCTAAAGCACAGAAATAATAATAATAATAATAACACAGTAGAGCACATTTTCCTTAAGTTTACGTAACACTAGACTACTTACACATTTAGATTCATGTTATCAAATTAAATATCTACAAGAGTTGTCTTATTAAAGATATGTCAACTAGTGAAAAATGATTAATGGTAATTAATAATATAGTGAATGCAAAAATAATTCCTTTAATATCAGAAGTACTGCAAATAGTAAAGAATTACTGCCCACCAAACTGGCTCCCTTGATTACAGTCAAAATGGCTTATCAGGTTACAACATAAGCTGAACGATGTACTGTGTAATGGGTTTTAAATACATCAAGGTAGAAGAACCGATAATTTTTATAACCAAACATTCTTATGACATAAGAATATTATTACATTTTAATATTATTGCATTTTATGACCATAGGTAAGTCTTATAAATTAACAAATAAAATCCAAAATACAAATTAATATGGGTCATATCCTGCATGAAATTTTGGGCATGAGAAAGCTGTCGGCGCGATGGGTGCCACGTTTGCTCACTCCGGACAACAAGCACAGCCATGAGACCACTTCAGAGCAGTGTTTGAAACTGTTTAAGCGCAATCCAAAGGAGTTTCTGAGTCGTTTCATGACCGTCGACGAAACATGGATCCACTGGTATACACCAGAACCTAAGGAACAGTTGAAACAGTGGATGCCAGCGAACATGCTCCGAAGAAGGCAAAGACTGTCCTATTGACCGGAAAGGTGATTGCCACCGTTTTCTGGGATTCACAAGGTATGATCTACATCGACTTCCTGGAGAAGGGCAAAACGGTCACAGGGCTGTACAGGGCCGAATTGTTGGGCCGATTCGACACCGAATTGTAGAAAAAACGACCCCATTTGACGAAGAAAAAAGTGCTCTTCCACCATGACAACTCACCGGCTCACACCTCGCCCTAGCAGTGGCCAAATTGGTCGAATTGTGCTACGAACTGCTGCCCCAACCACCGTATTCTCCCGATTTGGCCCCATGTGCCTTCTTTTTGTTTCCAAACTTGAAAAAGTTACTCGCCAGACAGAAATTTGAGTCAAATGAGGAGGTCATCGTCGCCACGGAGGCCTACTTTGCAGACCTCGAGAAAACGTATTTTTCAGACAGGTTAAAGAAGTAGGAGCATCATTGGGTCAAGTGTATCGAACTAAAAGGAGACTATATTGAAAAATAAATTGCCACTTTTCCAAAATTTTCGTTTTTCTTTTGTAGGCTAAGTACTTATCGGACCACCCTTGTAAGTGCATATTTTCTTAATTAAAAGTCCATTTAATATTCTTGTGAATACATCTCTACTACCTGCTTCTCTGATTTGCATGTTATGTTAACATTAAATAAGTTAACCTTAAATATTGTTTGCATAAATACTGCCCTTATTTCTGCATTCATCACAGAATATGACAAACTGTGATTTCTATATTGCAAGATTCATGTTTTATTTCATTCTGTACATTGGACTTCACCAGGTTGTTGTATTATGATAAATGTAATTTTAATTATATCTCATATAACTGAGTGGTTTAAAATCATTGTTTTACAGTAAACTACACTAATCTTTATTTCTAAACATATATATTTCAATATTATATTAAATACACAAAATATTTTATAAAACAGTGATTTATATTTTGCAAATGTTATTTTGCTGTCTTTTTTATTTTCATATTTTGTGATGTTTTTTAAACACTTAGTAGCAAATGACTGCAGCAAAGCATATCATGAATGATGTACACCATCTAAATTATAAGTACATCACATAAATAATATAATTTAAATAATAAAATGTAATGTAATAATATATGTGAAAATCAAAACAGATCAATGAATTTTGTCCTTTATAGGGAAGCTTACTAAATGATTAGCAAAGTAACTGAAATATATGGAAAATTTTAAGTCTCAAAGCATCCTGTTGGTCAGGCAAATGAAAGAGCTGCATAAAATTTTATAAACAAACAAAAATACCAATATAGGGATTCAAATAAATATTTCCTACATCAAGGGAAAAAAGAGATTCAAAGAAGGATGACCAAAATCATTTTTGTGATTCCTGAAATTAGTATATTTCTTTAGCTCTTCTTCTTATTATTATTTTAAGAACTTAGTATATATATAATTTAGCAAACTGAATTCAACAACATAAGTGTGTTAATGTCATTTTTGGATATAAAGATTCCAAATAAAATTTTTCTATTGACATACCAGTAGCCTGGTTTCCATTAATTTTCATCCATAGCCTAAGCATAACCATGGCTTGATGTGGCAAGTTGTTGCGATATTCTCTTTGGATCAGATTAATGTCTGACTCAGAAATCTCCAACTCCCTAGCAAGAAGAATCCAATCACTATTTAACAAGTTGCAAATATCAGCCAACCTGATATCTGCTCTGTGTATCCTTTCTGAATTACCTGATAATAAAAGAAATAAAAATTAATTTTGTAAAATAAATAATAATGCAAGAATGTATACATAAATTAATAATTTACAAAAAGAACTTTAACAAACATTTTTTTTTAAACAAGAGTACCCCATTGCACTTCCCAAAACAGCACCCAAAAGGCATCCCCATTTGTTACCAGTTGATGGTAATGAATGGTCTAGTGTTGCACGAGATGCTTGCATCACCTCACCACTCTAGCCTCATACGCAGTCCCCACAGGAAGCCCATTATTATTAAACAGGAATTTTTTAATATTATTTTATTTAAATTAAATTTAATTATGTTATTTTTGTAATTTTATTGATTTGATTGATTTGAATCATTCACTTCAAACTCAGTTAACAGAATGATAGAGGGCTCACAGTTCACAATTCGTTACTTCAATCCATTAAAGTTTGTGCTTCAAATATATATAGCCTACGACACTCCCAGAAATGTAAGGATTTCAATGCGGGGGTCATACATCTAAATTGGTTCGGCCATTAAGCTGCTATGGTGAAATAAAAATAAAATTATTGCAGTCCTTTTTAACCAGTTGTGTAGTTCATTTTATATGTTTAAATATGTAAAATAATGAAAAAAAAGGCATAAAGAATCTAAATATATTTACAGTGAATGTATTGTGGGATCTTGTTTTAGCATTTATGATACATACAAAAGTTTTGACAGAAGTTTGTTATTTTTTATATATTATCTTTATTTTTATCACTTATGCATAATCAGTTGAGTTTTTAATCTTTTTTAAATTAATTTTAATAAATATAGTGTAAAAAAAGATTTTTTGAAAAAAATTTTAAAAAACCGGCACAGTGATATTATCTTAAAAAACCAGGTAGTTAATGGATTAAAAAAACACAATTATGCAAAAAATAAGACTTAGTTTTAGTTGCTAGCAAAACAAACAAGATTAAAAAAGGGAATTGTTCAAAAACATTTCTGAAAATAGTGTTTACAAATTTTTACAGAATGTTTACTTACTAATGATCATATTTTGAAGATAAATTTTTTCTTTTGAAACTTAGGTATAATATAAAGCAGTTGGGAATAATTTTTAGTTTTTTTACCTCCTTTACCTTTTTAAATTTAAAAAATTTTTTTTATTTTTAATAGTGTCCATAATATAAAGATTCATTATACAGTATGTTAATGTTTTTGGTCAAACATTTGTCCAGTTCAATTTATTAATAAAAATTTTTTCATTAACATTATTTCCTCAGGAAATGATCTACATTTTTTTGAATTTTCAGTTTTCACCAAAACATTATGAACCTGAAGGCCAAGTAATCCCTACATATGTTTATTAACCATAAAACACAAAAAATCTATAACAAAATACAATTAACTCAGTAATGAAAGTAAAATTACTACCTATAAGAAAGGTGGAAAACACATATACAAGGTCCAGTCAGAAAATAACCGAACATTTTTAATGACATGGCAACAGAAATAGATATTTAGTGACAACAGAGATATTTAGTACCAACAGAGATATTTAGTGACATGTAGTGGGGAGTATTGTGTTCTGCATAACCTCCTCTGTAACCACACATTCGATTGTTGATATCTTGTTTAGTTTTTGTGTTATTGTTATTTGAGTACAATGTGTTAAAATATTAGTAGCAATTTTTGTAATAAGCGATTTTCAGAAGCAATGATACAACAAAAAAGTTTACGTAAAACTGGATAGAAAGCATGGCAGTCTCGATACAAAGTCAAAGTGACGCTCTTTGTTTTTTTTTTTTATTTTAATTGAATTGTGCTTTTGAATTCTCTTGCCTTGAGGTGAAACAGTGAACCATGCATACTATCAAGGAGTTTTACAGAGGTTACGTGCCAAAAGCCATAAAAAGAGACCAGAATTATTACAAGACAACTCATGGTTCCTTCACCACAATGATATGCTCGCACACTCAGCTTTTTAAATTTGACAGTTTTGAATGGAAAATCAGATAATTGTCCTCCCTCAGCCTTCCTACTCACCAGACCTGGCTCCTAGCAATTTTTTCTTATTTCTGAAATTAAAATCAGTGATGAAAAAACACCGTTTTGGGATTATTGATGACATTAAAGCGAATTCATCACAAACCTTAAAAGCCATTTCAAATGAAGCTATTCAAGACTAATTTGCGAAGTGGACACCCTTCTGGGAAAAGTGTAAGGAGAGTACTTTGAAGGGGGCAAGGACCAATTATGTGTATAACAATTAAAATTAATAAAGTTCGGTTATTTTCTGAACAGACCTCACATAAGCAAACTAAGAAAAAAATTAATATTTTAAATAAAAATTTATTTTCTGAAAAATTAGCACAACATACCGAGTCCATTATCTCGTAAGTAACTGTAGCTCTTATCAAACAAAAATAGTTCAGAATCTGATGGCGTTGATTCACGAATAATTTTATCTGGCAGTGAAATATTAAGAGTACAAACTGGAACTGAAGCCAATTCACCTCTTCCAGCCTGGGAAAAAGAAAACATATTGTAAAAACAAACATAAGCTGTTATAGAACTTAAATACAATTAGTATTTGTTTTATAAAGTAAATTATAGACTTAGTATTGCTACATAACCTAGAAAATTAATTTAATACTATTTAAAACAAAAGAATAACTCCATGATATGCTGATTGTTTTCTCTAAACCGAGTAAGAGTTTGCAAGATTTAGAATGCAATTTTTGCAAACACATGTTAAAAACAGCATGAAGAAAAAAATAACCTAAAAAAATATTAATTTACACATTCCATTCAAGACAGTGCAATATCTATTGAATTTTTCCTACATTAAATTGACGTATCTAAAAAGAAAATGTCCTCTTAAATATTATAGTCAAGAATTTAATGAATTCCTTGAAAACTTCTCTTTCTTAGAATTTAAATTTTGCAACTAAGAAAACTGCCAAGAAATATCCCATATTTTGATATTACTTTGGATTTGATCATTTCTTTGAATGTAAGATGGTGACATATATATATTTCCATTATATAGATAAACACATAACATTCCATTGTATAGAAAAAAACCATTAAAATGAGAATGTTTTAGATAAAAGTACACTCAACTCTAAAAAAAACAAAAAAGAAAAATATTACTATTCCAATGTATGTTTAATTCTTACCAGTACTCATCACAAAAGAAAAAGAATTTTATTTTGTATCAAATTAAACCATATTTTCTCAGCATCTCTTTTTGGATTTTAATTTACTTGAAAAAAAATCTACACCAGTTATAGACAATTATACATAATCTCAATAATAAAAAGTACTTATTTTCACCCATTTTTTGGCAATTCGTGTTCATTGTTTCATAACTTTGTTAATAGATTATATTTTTTAAAAAATACAAATGTACAGGTGTATATAAAAAAAAAAAACTTAAGGTGGTATTTAAGAACACAGCTTTACCTAACCATTTATAATTTTTTTGCACAATGGTCAGTTTCAATTTGTGTGCCATTCTAAAAAAAAAAAATTGTATTTCAGCTCTTGGAAAATATGAGTTTTGTTTTGTTGCACCTATTCATGTGTTATAACAATACTATTATGATACCAAGATAATTTCAAATGATAACAGGATAGAACAAAGGTTGTTGTAAAGGTAAAAAAAATTTTGATTAAAATGGACAAGAATATGTACCACCTGTCAGTATTAAAACACAATACATATTTTATGATAGTCCAAAATTCAATGTAGGCTGAATTTTTTATAAATCTGTTTTGGTGTGGACCACGTAGAAGAGAATGTACTATTATCTTAACAGAAAGCTAACAACAAAAAATCATCGTCAGTTTCAATAGAAATTTTTCTCTTTTTACAATCCTTTTCTGTGCCATTATTAACTAAAAATTATCTATTTAATATAGAAGTATTAATAAATTACATAGTTCAGATTAAGGATGTATTTTTATAAAGGAAAAAAATTGCTTATTTTTTTAAATGGCCATCATACTGAAATATATATCTTAAGCAATATACAAAAGCTCTGTTTCTAAATACTTTTAACACTTTTTTTTTATATTTTCTATAAACAAAGTTATCAAACACTGAAACAGCATTACCCCAAAAATAGGAAGTTTAATACATAATTTTTCATAATTCTGGTAACATTCAGGAAACATTAAAAAATAATGCAAAAAAAAAAGAAAAGTGGTTTAATGTATATAAAACTTTTTCCATCAAGCGGTTTGAAAAATTTTATTCTTCAAAGACAAGAAATTTCTTTTCAAGATAATGCAAACAACATTTTGATGGATGGTTATTTACTGTGAATTAAAGCATTTAATATTAGTAACCCACCAGGTAACTAGTGACCCACCTGGTTGGTCTAGTGGTAAACTCATCATCATAAATCAGTTGATTTCAAAGTCGAAGTTCTCAGGTTCAAATCCTAATAAAGGATTTGAATACTAGATGGTGGAATTTTTGGTGGTTGGGTTTCAATTAATCACATGTCTCAAGAGTACCTGAGTTTGTTCAAGACAACAAATTTACCGACACAGTTACGTTACACTGATAAGTCGCTAATGACTTTAATTGTTGATGCGACTCTAAAGAATAAAAAAATAATAGTAAATGTTAAATATTGAAGATATTTTATTTGTTTTTAATATCTTGTTTTTAGGGAAAAAACAAAAGAAAAAAAAATTTACTGTGGAAACTGGCACTGTAAAGATGTGATTTTTTACAATAAAAACATCTCACAATTAAATGCATAGCAAAACTCTTGGATTATAAAAGATGCAACCTACCAACTTGCCCAAAACCCTAGTAAAATATACCTACCATGCATCTTGTTGCTAATACCTAAAATTCAATATTTATTTCCAACTAAAAATACATATACAATTTTATTCAACATATTTATCCTTAACACATCTAGCAAAAGAAACCTAGAGCACTAGCCATGAGTTCATATTATTATAACAGTACGATTAATAAAAGAACTAATTAAAAATACAATATTTAACTAAATAAAAATACATGATTTTAGTAACTGATACATAAAAATAAAAAAAAACACATAAAAAATTTAAATTGAAAAATAAAGTTAAATAAAAGAAACTAAAAGAAAAAATACATAGAACCAGAATGTAAAATTATTTAAATTTACATTGAAATCAAACAAAATAAAATACAATAAATTTCTCATAATCTAAAAATTGAGAAAAAAATAATTTTGTAATGGAGAAATAAAAAAAAGAAGTAAAATAACATATGATAAGACAAAAATTTTTTTTTTTAATAAGATAACTGAATAGTATTATGAATTTAAACATCCTTAGCATTCACTTGAACATACACAGTTTTAAATGTGTAGCTTTCTTAATGTTTAGTAGTTAGTATATTAATTTATTTTGTTGTATGCTATTCATTGTAATAAATTAAATTTGTGGTTATTAGTAAAAATTATTGTTGTTTTCAATTTGGTAATTTAAAATATACTTTGTGTTTCATTCATTCATCTATTTTTTTGATTAGATTACTATTTATTTCTGCCTTTATTAGGACTTGAACCTTAGAACTCTCGACTTCGAAATCAGCTGATTTGCAATGTCACGTTAACCACTAGACCAGCCCGGTGGGCTAGATTGCTAATTATTACTGGGCATAAAAATGATTGGGAAATTTGTTACAAAATATTCTGGAGTAATACAAAAACTGACATTTACAAACAGATAATTTTGAAAAGAATGTGGTATAAGTATTTGTTCTGCTGAATGAGTATTGTACAGTTTATTTTTAAATTCAAAATCATTTGTATACTTATTTATGTGTAATATTACTTTCTTAACATATATCTGTCTCAAAATAGGTATTTTAAATTCTTCAAACAAGCATGTACCACAATGTAATCTTGGTCTACCAACAGTTAGTCTAATTAAATATTTCTGGAGCATAAATATTTTATTAAGATGGGTATCATATTTTACTCCCCAATCTTTATTCCATATTGAAAAAGTGAATGAGCGTATGCAAAATATATAATTCATATTATTTCAAGTTCTTTTATTTTGTTTATTTTGTAAAAAGTATAAATAAGGTATTTTAATCTCAGGTCAATGTACATGGACATTTCAGTTAATATGATCATCCAATACTATTCCGAGATATTTTAGTAACTTGGCTTCATCTACTAACTGACAAAGGCAGTTACTGTTTATCGATTCACTATTATTTACTGAACATGTATGTAGTTTTAATTGAAATTCAAGAGGGGGTTTAACAGTTTCAGTAGGTTAGAATGACATATTTTATCTTATTTAGGTTGAACAAAGCATATACGAGTTGTGATCAAAAATACGGTGAATGAATTTTTATAGCAGCAATTACTTACGCTGCATCTATTTCAACTAGTATGTCTCA
>JAAAKQ030269861.1:0-27691 GCA_010016005.3 Zanna intricata | reverse complement strand
GGCGCGAGTGGTAGCGTCTCGGCCTTTCATCCGGAGGTCCCAGGTTCGAATCCCGGTCAGACATGGCATTTTTCACAAACACGCTACAATTCATTCATCTTCTCATATCCCTCTGAATCTGAAGATATACTTAATTGTGGTTCGGGAGATAAAAAAAAAAAAAAAAAAAAAAAAGGTCGACCACACCTGAGAAGTGTGGTTAATTGAAACAAAACCACCAAAGAAGGACACCAGTATTCACGATCTAATATTCAAATTCGTATAAAAATTTTTATAATTTAAATTTTTATCTTTATATATTCAGTACGCTTGGGTAAATTTAATTTGTTTGGTAAGATATTGTTTATTGTAACATAATATGTGTATAGCGCGATGTTTGTACATGTATTATTATGTTTAATGTGTGATGATTCTTCTAATTTAAAAATATGTTTATATAAAGTTATAATTTTATCGTGTTTAAAATACCCTATGAGGATTGAAGTTTTTCACATATTGCAAAATGTTCATTCTATTTTCGAATGCATATGAATTGAACTCACGAGATTAATAATGAATCCATAAAAATTACCACCGTTGTTAAATTATTTTAATATTTAATTAAATAAAATCGTATTGTCTATCTTTGGAAGACTTTTTTTTTTTAAATTAATTAATTTTTAGTTAATTTCGGACTCTGTTTGGTTTGTGCTCTAATGCATGATAATACTGTATAACGTTTTAAAATTTTCAAAAGTCAAATACCATTTCTCAAATTCATTATTTTACTTTATGGTATCAATCACAATGAGTTTCATTTTAATAAAAGCAAAATTAAATTTTTGTAATATTTAAACAACTTTTTATTACATTTTTTTTTAAATATTCAGTTAATTTTCTGTTACTACTTACTACATACAACCCATGAAATCACAAAACTATGGTTTTCATATGACTATGTCATTAAAATTTAAAAAGAGTAAATACAATATTTCTATGAAAATAGAAAGCCTCATTAGATTTCTTATGACGGAATTCTTTTGAAGGAAAGAGAGATTTATGATCGTGTAGTAAAAAAATATTTTAAAATATATTTTTTTTTTAAATTATCTTCTATTCCAGATGACGGACCGTTATCACTTCTAAATTAACAGAAAACTTTGAACATTTTTGATGAAAAATTCTATTTTTATTAAAAAAAAAGAAGAGAAATTTATTTATTAATTAATTACTTACTATTTTTTTAGTTTTATATGAAGTACATTTTTTCTTGCAAATAATATTAAAATATGTTAGAAAGGTTTTAGTGATTCAACTTAATTTTAAATTACGTCTTTCTTTACAGCTTTTGATAAGTAATATTAGTACTTTATTAGATCGTTTTCAATTTAATATTCTTTCTGTTTTTTGTTCTTAGTATTTTTTTAATTTTTTATTTCTATGAGGTATCTTAACATAAAGATTTTTTCACTTGTGTGATTATTTTTCTCGCATAATAACTTATTATTATAGATTCCTCTGATATAAATTTATTTTAAATCTTCTTCTGAAGTAATTTTTCTATATCACTTTATGAGTTTCAATTTTACCCATTTTAGTTAGCAACTCCTGCATCTAATTTCTCTCATTTTGATATGTCAAACTATTATTTTTACTGTCAAATGAATAGTTCGTTAGCCACTTCATGAAAGTCAAAACAGAATGAATAAAACAGAAACTTCATTTTCTGTTTAATATATCACATGATTGATGGAAAACGACATCTTATTCTTCAATCCTTTGGGAAGTAATGAAGGAGATTACTGTTGCAATATCAATAGAATTTCTTTAGTTGTAATTTTAAAATGATGATAATCTGTTTTCCTGTAGTCTGTTGATCAGTTGCTGGAGAACAATAATGATTATATTTGATCTTCTCTTCAATATCCGCTTGATATTTGGGCTGTGACATATGTATATAGTTTATAGTTTATTTGATCTCGTACCTAAGTAGATTAATAGGAATAAAGTAACTGATGAATCAAGACTTTATCATGAGATGATGTAGTAAAAATAAATTAAGACATTTTCAATATTATATTTTTATTATTCATATATCTCCATTATACTGATACAAAAATAACTTATATTACTTACTTTAAGTAATTTATAGGTTAATTTTGCTTTTTGAATATGTTTAGTGTTTTTGAGGATAAATGATTTATCCTTTAGTTTAAAATATTATATAGTTTAAAAAATTATGGTTTGGATGCAACAAACAAGTCCTCCATCAAGCGGCTGTACAAGTATCAATATATAGGATATGCGGTAGATGCAGTGGTCGACCGAAATTACTAACATCAGAAGAGTTGATCGACGTGCAAGCTGCAAATTCTTTTAGTCCAAAAGTTGTGCAACGCCTATCTAGCCAGTCTGGTCTCACAGGTGGTAGTGTCCTATCGGCACTGCGTAAGTGTTGAAATATGCATAAGTATTCGTATTTATTACGAGTTGTTTACTGCAGAGATTTTCAAACGTGCAGCTTTTTGCCAGTGCTTCATCTTATCTTTAACGCCAAATGGGAAGAACTCGGTGACTGGTTTTGATCTGACGAAACATGATTCCTTGATGGTTACGTGAATGCACAGAATTCACTATTTGGTAAGGAAAATCCACATCAGCTGCATGGACAAAAAATGGTTGTTGGGTGTACAATGTCACGTAGACGAATCTTCATGACATTCTTTTACAATAGAGTGAACAGTGAGCGCTACAAATGTTGCAACAATTTGCAAGCAATATACCTGCAGACCGGCTAGAGTGCATTTGATTTCAGCAGGACAGTGCTACGACTGATACAACTAACAGCACTATGATTTTCCTGGATCAGTGTTTTCATTGAAAAGGGATTGCGGCCCCTTCAGTCTCCTGATTTATCCCCTTCATTTTCTTCTAGCGATATCTTAAGGATGCTACTTAAAATAACTTATCCTCAATCTATTCCCAAATTTCAGAACGAAAAACAACGATGTGTCGTTGCAATTCCTCAATAAACGTTACAACACGTGTTGAAGAGCATGCAACATTGTATTCAATCATTTGAATCGCATATAACGACCACTTCCAACTACTATTGTAATTTACTCATTTTACCGTAAGGCTGGATCACTTTTGAACATTCTGTAATCTGTGTTCTTTATTTTAAATCAGTAATCTTTTTAATGGATTATTCATCCACCAAATCTTGTTGTCTTGAGATAGGGACCATATTAGCTTTAAAATCAATTAGGCTTTACATACAAATGTGTTTACTACCGTTGGTTTATCTAAATTAGCTTTGCAAATCCTCTGTCAAAGAGCAGCTCTTTTTGTAATGTAGGATATGTAAGTAATTGGTCTTTTCATAGTTGTAATGGGAATACTGAGTGTACTGATATATTAATCATTACTATTAATGTAAATATTTATATATATACTGAGATATATATATATAAAATGTATTGACAACTATTACAGTCATCACGTGATGCAGAGAACACCGTGACGTTTCTTAGAAAGATTTATAAATAATTATGTAATCAGATTCAAATAGTTGTTCATAATTTGTTCTTGAAAGTAGTAATTATGGATATTTTCCAACTTGTGTTCAAGCTTAGGTAGCAAAACAACCTTGCAAAAAAGTAATAACTGTGTATCATTCCGAACTATCTTTAATTTTGAAATTTTAATTCAGCTTCTTGAAGTTTTGTTATTAGTACAAAAGAATAAACAATATAAGGATAAGTCTCACCGTGCTTGCAAAATTATTGTAACTTATAGATATATTTTATTTCGTCATTTTATAAACATTTTCATTTTTATCTTTCGGTGAACAATTAGTTTACAAACCTTTTTTCCATGTTTAAAATAGAATTTTTTTTTTTTTTTTAATCTCCAGAACCACCGTTAAGGTATATCTTCAGAGGATGAGATGAATGAAATGTAGCCACTGTGAAAAATGCCATGCCTGAACAGGATTCGAACACGGGACCTCCGGATGAAAAGCCGAGACACTATCACTAGAAAATTTAATTATTTATTATTTTAATGTAATTATAACGTATGATAATAATAATAATAATAATCTACATTTAATTTAATTCTATTTTATACCTAATTTTGTTTTTTTTTTCTTTCTTTTGGGACAATAATTATCACTAAATTTCGTATAAATTTTTTGTTTTTTACTAATAATTTGATGCAAGTTACGTACAGAAAATTAGATTAAAATGGAATTTTCTTGAATCTTAATGGAATCTACTATTCGAAAAGTAGAATAAATAGCATTAAAACTATATATTTTTCCTCTCTTTCTTTATCTGCCTCCGGAACTACGGTAAGGTATTACTTCAGAGGATGAATGAGGATGATGTTTATGAATGCGAATGAAGTGTAGTATTGTATAATCTCAGGTCGACAACTCCTGAGAAGTGTGGTTAATTGAAAAACCCAACCCCACTAAAGAACACCGGTATCCACGATCTAGTATGCAAATCCGTATAAAAATAACTACCTTTACTAGGATTTGAACCTTAGAACTCTCGACTTCGAAATCAGCTGATCTGCAATGTCGCGTTAACCACTAGACCAGCCCGGTGGGCTATATTTTTTTCCTAACGTCGCTTTTTTCACGTGTTTGAATTACTTACCACATCAAGTAATTTAACTTACTGTTTTCCTCATTTTAAATTAAAAGAAACATTTTTTATAAAATTTGTTTAAATTCCTTTTTTTTTATTGTAATATTAACTGTGCAACTCAAAGTTTTAAAGAATTTTGAAATAAATATATATAATGTTTAATGTCGGGGTAAACCTGTTCACCCAATTATCCAAATCTTTCGCTGCATCACATCTATAAAATTAACAAATTTCACCTTATGTAAACGACATAATATACAACTATTCTAATTTTCAAATATTATTATTAAAATTAAAAAAAAAAATTGTTAATATGCATTTAATCTAGTTTAATTTAGCTGTGTAAATATTTTTTTTTTTAGATAAATATTATTATAAAATTTTATGGCATTGAAGCAGTCAAAATATTTTTTTCAATCAAAACACCACCAATATAACTGTGATTGTGAACCAAACTAAATTCTGATTATGACCGCCAACCAAACTATTGAGTGTGAAAAAGTAAATATTGAAAATTAACGACAGCCAGGAAAGAAGTATTAAAAGCTGAGATATTTCTTCTTCTTTTTTCAATTCCACAGAAACATCACCTTTTTTTAACGAAAGTAATATTTCTAGAAAATTAAATGAACACTGAATATATATATATAGGGTATATCATTTAATTAATTAGAAGTTTAACACAAAGTTTATTAAAAGCTCCTGACAATGGAGTACTACATAATATGAATTAATTATCTTTCTGTTGGAATATTCATATTTAATCCGATGAGATATAAATTATTTCAATTATCGTTACTTGATTAAAACTTTTAATTTAATTAAATTTAAATTTTGCTTAGTTCTTCTTATTTTTCATTTTATTTATCACTTAAGAATAGTAATATCTATATCTATTGTATTTGAATAATCGTGTTGGGGATTGACGTATTGTGAACGTCGTATATAACGATCGTGTTTTGATTTTATGTAATCGGCTGAACCGAATGGTAGATTATTAATGTTGCAACACTTATTAAAATTTTATTTATAAGTTCAAAATAATAAGTTTCATAATAATATAAGAAATTGTTTCGTCGCTGTGACACTGTGAAATAGTAACAGATTTTAGTTTAAGAATATTAATATCACGTTTAAAGTAGAAATAGAGCCGGCTTCCGTGGCGCGAATGGTAGTGTTTCGGCCTTTCATCCGGAGGTCCCGGGTTCGAATCCCGGTCAGGCATGGCATTTTTCACACACGCTACAATTCATCCATCTCAACCTTTGAAGATATACCTTAAAGGTGGTTCCGGAGGTTAAAAAAAAAGAAAAAAGTAATTACAGGTACAATATAAAATTAATGAATTTTTAAACTGTGAACAATTTTTTTTGTTGTATATATTAAGAGTGTGACATCGAAATTGAACTCATTTATAATATTCTACTTATCTCATGTGCTCTAATGGTCACCTTTTTGTACATAGATATAGTTTTAAATATTTGCATTAAATTACTGAATCATTTTCGTTGTCCGTCGTTTGTGTTGTTTTCAAGTTCGTTTTATATATATTTTATAATTAATGACTTTAAGCAAAAGTAGGTTATTTATATTGTTAATCAATTAATAGCCTTAGTAATAATTACTTGTTTTTGTTTGCAAGCAGAAATGCTGCAATCACTTATTTTAATATTAAACTCAGGGGCACTTCAACTTACCTCAGGTATTCTACCTTCCGAGATTGTACAAGACCACACTTCACTCACATTCATACATATCATCCCCATTCATCCTCTGAAGTAATACCTTACGGTAGTTCCGGAGGCTAAACAGATAAAGAGAGAGGTATTGTATCATCACAAGTAAAATATATGATGGTTATTTGTAAATCTGATTACAGAATAAAATTAAAATACAAAACTAAATTATACTTTGTTCATTAAAACTAAACACTTTCAATGTTTTGTTTAATTACTTCTGAACGGCTAATCCAATTTCACTGTACTCACAGGCTGATTTATAGTTAAGGATGATTCAAACGCAGACCATCTCCTTATTTACCACCTAGGCTATTTATACGTATATTTTAAAAAGGAAGTTGAGGTGAGTTATTTACCAACATTCAAAGTAGGGTATGTAATGAAAATACAAGCTTAAGGAGTGAGAGAATCATATTAATGATTTATACGATTAACTACTACAATACAATAAATTTAACTATTATCGTAAAGATTCGTAAAATTAATATTATTTTGCGTAAACCTACCGGGTTGGTCTAGTAGTGGTTAACGCGAAATCGCAAATCAGCTGATTTCGAAGTCGAGAATTCTATGATTCAAGTACTAGTAAAGATAACAATTTTTATACGGATTTGAATACTAGATCGTGAATACCGGTGTTCTTTGGTAGTTGGGTTTCAATTGACCACACTTTTCAGGAGTGGTCGACCTGAGATTGTACAAGACTGCACTTCATTCACATTCATACACATCACATCCATACACATCAAAAAAAATTCTTTTGCGTAACAACCTATAAATTTATAATACAGTTATTTATTAATAGTTTATAATTTTAACCTTATAGATAAATAGATTTAATTTATTATAATTATTTATTAATTTATTTTAATTATTTTTGTGATATTTAATTACTAATGTTGATGATTGAATTCTCAGCAATAGTTAAATGGTAAGATTATACATTCGTCAAATATTTAAAAAAATGTTAACAAATATAGTAACAAAAAATATAAAAATTAATCAAGATTTGACCAGAAATACGTTCGGGAAGAAATTTAAAATTATGGCAAACTCTTTTATTATTTTGAAAAACTCATCACATATTAATCACAGTATAAAGTGTGAGTGACTGGTTTCTTAAAATACCTTCTCGTTTTACTTTAGTCTCGTATTTTATTAAATATTTGCATACCTGATGATTAATAATAATATTTTCAATTGAAGATATTTTATATTATGTGTATGATAATATTTCTTTATGACATGAAATATAGTTTAAAAACTGGAATCTGAAATGAAAATTAAGGTAGGTGAATGACTAATCTATGAATATATATGTTTATATATTCATAGTCAGTGAATATAATGAATTTTGATAACAATATCCGCATCTGTATTGTAAAGCAACTTGTCCTGACTTAGCGACTGAATGACTCATTCATCAATACCCAGCTAAAACTAAAGAAGATAAATTAACGGAAATTTGTACACATATTTTTCTTAAGTTGTAAATGAAAAACAAGAAAGAAGATTTTGGGATTCCAAGTTTAAAGAGTTAAAATTGAGTAACATGAGATTTACTTTCTTTTTTAATTTTTGGGTAAAAATAAAGATATCAACTTGATTTTTGATGTGGTGTAATTTTTATATGAATATTGTAGCACCAAACTTTAAATTTTCTGAAATTCAATCTTGAAACAGACGAAGAAAGGTAAAAAAATTTGAACAAAGATTGTAAATTTTTCCAATTTCCGACTACTAAACTAGATATTCATTCGGTTTGGACTTGCAAATACTTTTCAGATAAACGTCTAAAATACCGTTTCTGGTTTTTTTGAGTTTAATACTTTAAGGGGTTAAAAGAACTTAAATTTTTTTTACGTTTTTACCGTTTTATGCTACCGCTGTTGAATAAGTCTTTACGATGTTTGATATTATTAATAGTGTGATAGTAATTTGTCTGTAATTCTCATTGTGTTTCGCGAGAGAAGCCGTGACGGGTAATTTAAAACCCAGTTATTGAGTCCTGTACTGACCAAACTGTTACTCTGAAGAAATAACAAATACTTAATTTGGTGTAACTGAGTCTTTTACGGTGTAATGGTCTATTTGATGTAATAGTCTATTACGAGTTGTTCTTCACATCCAAAGCTTCATTTTCTGCACCCTTTCTGTTCTTCTGCCAGTACAGAAGAGACGTAGAGACTGTTTGTCTCTACGTGGTGTGAGATACTTACGGCAATAGCTGATGTAATGATTTTATACATTGTGCATCAGTATGTTATTGGTCTGTAGTTTGCTTGTAGTTTGATATGGGTCCACTTCTGACTATTTCAGCAAGTTCGTTTCGAGTGCTTGTAACTGACTGTTTTAACGTCCTCTGCTGCTTGTCGCGATTGTCCTCTGCCGTCTTCTGCTGCTTGCTGGTAGTCGCTGTCGATCAATGTGCTCTGCTATTTGTCTTTTTATACTTTCTCTCTTTAATAATGGAAATCTATTATTGCTTATGATTACTCTTTTCTGATCCATTAATCTCTGTTCCGTAATACTTGGATACTCTGGAAATTTTTGCAGAAAGTATTGTCTTAATTCGGGCCTGTAAACGGGTTTGTTTCCAATTTTGAAGTGAGGTGATAGCATCACGTGACATGTCTATTCATTTCATCTGACGATATCATGCGTTGCCTTGGTTTCCCTTCTTTGGTGGCTACCGGCTGACCACCAGGCAGAGCATCTGTAGCCAGGGTTTGTGTTGCCATTTCCAATTGCCGTGCTTCCATCCTCTGGCTCGGGGCACGGCTTCTTCCCTCCTCAGAGTGGGACTGTTCTCTAATCACATCGATCGCAGTTCCGTTGGCCATGAGTTCAAGTTGTTTCATCTTCTAGGAACCAGATTGTCACCAGTGCCCATGTATACAAACATAGCATAGTAACTTTACATCTGAGAGGAGGAAGTTGTGGGTATTGATTATTTCCAGTATCTGTTGTATTTTGTTTTTATTAATTTTTCCTGATATTTCTGATTTTATTTTTCTAATAGCTGTACAATTGGAAATTTCATTGCTTCATTCCTAATCTTCGTGCACTTATCTATTAGACAATTTTAAATTTTAACTATTAATAAAAAGTTTTTAAGCTTTCTTCACACTATTAATGAGTTTTGTAGATTTATTAATTATAATGTCTTAAAAATACATTTAAAATCCATTATACACATACGCTCAACTTGTAAATAGGATTAATATTTACTAGGTTTATTTATATTAATATTTATTAAAAATTGTTTCTTTTTTGACATTGTTATTGAATTATTATTTCTTATTTGATATGTCTTTAAACATGAGCTAAATTTGGAATAAATTTATAGCTTGTACGGATCTCTAGACAGTCTGGCCAGTGATATAAATTTGCATCTGTAATCTGAAAAAGTACTACATCTCAATGAAGGATGTCTTTCTTTTACATCATTTCATATGCAGAAATTTAAACAGATGTCTCTAACGTTACTGCGTTCTATTATGTAATCTTTCTTGTAGTATTTTCATAAAAGGAAAGATTTCAATTTTTTTTTTGGAGTCTATGTGCCGGTTAAATATATTTTAGGGGCCTGTGTAAGGGGGGTTTTATCGGACAAATAATGCATATAATATTTAATCTGATACATCTTTTAATGCAATATATATTATATTGTAATGATTCTAATATTATAACGTTAATGACTGTTTATAAGGTAACTGAAATTAACCTTTAATGTTGTAGTGTTATCGGAAATTTATTTTAATTATCTAATTATGATTCAGAAATAAATAATTGTACTCAGAGTGAGTGGAAGTGGGTCGTAATAACGAATTTAATCATTAAATTTTGTGGAATTACTGGAATGTATAAATGATATAACTTAATATTATGAGATTTTATTAAATAATTTACTTTCTACTAATTTGTACAGAAAACACCTTGGTTATGTATTTAAAGAATTAAGAGTTTCGAAACCATTTCAGAAACGAAAAAAAATATTGACTAATGCTAAATTCTGTTATTTAAAACAATTATAGAATGTAAAAATGATAATCGAAAATTTTTTAATTAATTTTGTACGTATCTCTTAGAGAAAGATTATTACATGATTAGATGTACGAATAATGTTATTAATAATAAAAGGATAAATTGTAAGGTTTTTGAATATTTAAGATTTTCCCACATGTATCTCACGAAAACTGATAGAATCATATAATTTTTTAATAATTTTTATCGTTAAGCACTAAAAAAGAAAATTATAGCTCAAAATTGATCCAAACAACTACAGCACAAATGAATTTAAAATTATTTTGTGAATCTTAATATAAATAAAGAAAAATATTTCAAACTGTAAAGTGTCAATCACTGAAAAGTGGAATTCCTGTTTAATTAAAATATTGTGAGTTTTCTCTTACTTTTTTCCCCCAGAAATTTACCTTTAATACAGATTTAGAGTACCTGATAGAATAGTTATAATATAAAAAATTTTGACAGCTGAAAAACAAGCACTAATAAACTCTCCTTTGAAGTTAAATCTCTGATAAACAATTAAATTTACTTCTTAAAAAAAAAACACTTTTTTTCTGCGAAAATAAACACTTTTTAAGTACATTCTCCTTGTCATGTTAGTAATATCTTTAAAATAGGGTTTATATAAATCAAATTTCTGACTATCCTTTGTTTTTCAAATGGTTTTACAGTGCATTTATTTTATAATAATAAATCATGGCTTAGATGTATTGAATTTTGTGTACATTTACGTACTTCTTATAAGCGAATCATGTGTTATATTTAGTTGTAATTAAATATATCCATATAAAATAGTAGTTTTATTATAGACGGTAGTGTGTTATCTTCTGCAATCATCTTGATGAGAAAAATAAGTATTTACTAATTAATTAATTCTTTTTCTTTTTTTTCTTTTGAATAAAAGAACTATGAGTTTTTATTAACAAGTTCGCTGCGGTAAAGAGAAAATATGTGCCGTAGTAGAAGTTGCTGTGTGCATGTCGTCGTTTGCGTAAATCAGTACTGTGCTGGGGGAACTCTGGAACCTCTGAGCCTTCCTTGGCACCTTTTCCTTTCATGCTTCCTTCTTGATGGAGTTATTGAAACCGAACGGGAGGGCCGGGCTGGTCTCTTTCGTTGGGGAGGCCAGGCCGTTCCCCTTGTAAGTAGAGTTAGGTGAGTATATAAGGTAAGTAGAGTAAACGGTAAGTATTGGGTGAGTGAGTGAGTGTGTAGATGTGAGTGAGTTAATACCGGTGAGGAGGGCTGGGCTGGTCTCCTTGGTTGGGGAGGCCGGTCTGGTTCTCTTCTAAGCTCAGTTAAGTTGAAGTGTGCCGTATGTCGGACATACCCGCCCCGAGACTGTAATGCTTTTTGTGGGTCCGGTCTCGGAAGCGGCGAACGGTGAGGGTGGTTTAGTCGATATGGCGCAGGTCACATATGCCTAACAACAACTTGGCAGAGCCTGTTAGCTTAGCTAGCCCTCGACCGATAGCGCCTTGGGTCCGAGCTCGACACACCCTAGTGGCGTGCGTAAATGGCATTCCTTCACCACCGGCCAAAAAGAAAAAAAAAGTACTGTGCTGAATGGTAATTTATTAAACTTAACTCTTGTGCTGTATGAAATTAATTTTGCCGTATTATACATGATGACTGTGCGTTGCAGCACAAAATGTGCAGTGTGTAATGAATATCTATATATTTTTTTTAATAATTAAATATATTTTTTTAAATCAGTATATAGTCTACCATATCTCTCAGAAAACTTGTGAACTAAATGTAGTTGAAACAGTTCTTTTATACACATTCTTATTTAGCTTTATTCTTTATAAATATTAAAAGTAATTTTGGTGGATTGTTCGGTGCCAGCATCATTTCTTTTTTTTAAATGTGAAAATTTTCTATAAAATTTCAAATTATGTAAATGATAAAGTAGCATTCGATATTTATGAATTTAAAACCGCTTTTTTCACAATGACGCCATCAAAACGTTACGTTATGTTGAAAAGAAAGTAAGTACTTAAGTAAAAAATAAATCAATTTAATAATTATTTAACGATTTGGATAATTTTTATAAGAAAGTGTATAAATTTTATGTGAAGTGATTCAGACCCAATTATCTGTAAATAAATTTTGTGTTTCGTCCAGTGGTTATATTATTAAAATATACATTTCAATAGATTTTTTTCATATTTTTGTAAAATATGTGGCTAATGAGTTAGGAGACGTAATATAATTAATGTTATTTATAAATAAAAATCATCATTTAATAATGTACAAGTAATATTATGAATGTTTTTCTGAATAGTTTACTGAACAACTTGTGATAAAAATGTATGAAAAAGAAATCAAATTGTCAAAAAGAGATTGAAATGACATGTGAGCTGAGGCACAAACGTGTACCGAAAGAAAAACCAAAGCCGAAGAGCTCACCATATAAAGTAAATCAGAAAAACTACAAGCAAAGTACAAAACCTCAGGACCGGTGAATATGTCATAATGCATAATAGTTAATCACTACATGGCATCATAGTTGCCCATACGGAGAGATGGTTAAGTTCACTGTTACATCCATCGATACAACAGTTTTAACATTAGCTTTTGGCCGAAAAAAAATTAACATCACGCATTATTAATGAGATTATAACACTTTAAGTAATAACATACATTATATTTTCCAACTAGGAAAATACTTGAAAAACATAGATTACAATTCTAATATCGTTTGAAATTCACGTATTTCTAACGAAATTCATATATACAAAATTCATATTTAGAAAATACAATAACAACATGTTGCAGTCGCGGGACTGACCGACAAAAGTTATTAACTTCTTTTATGGATGTATGTTTTTTTCTTGGAAAAATTCCCCCATTTCTACACACACATATATGAACTTTGTGTGTGCGCGCGCGCGTGCGTGCGCGCGTGTGTGTGTGTGTGTGCGTGTGTGTGTATATATAATGTTAATAATTTTCAAAGACATTAGTTTAAAAATTTGAAATCCACGCGCAAGAGTATTAATGACACCGTAATTTAAGTTGGCAACAACTCCAATTGCGGCATTTGACGGGTTCTGAGGCTGCAGCTTCCTGAAAGTACAGAATTGATCGCATAAGCTGATGATTTAGCTCTCATGATAGCAGGCCACAATGAAGAACAAATAGTGGCACGAGGTAATGAGGCTCTCGCATCCATAAACACCTGGATGACGCAGAATCAGCTTATTATAGCACCAGAAAAATCCCAGCTGATCGTTTTCTCTGGGAGGAGAAGATTAAGGGACATAACCCTGCAAATACGTGGTACAAGAATCCCAACAGTCAACAGGACTAAATACCTGGGTGTAATACTGGACAAACATATCAACTTTTCAGAACATATTAGATATGCGTGTGAGAGAGCAGATCAGAATACAAAGACTCTTAGGGGCTTGATGATGTCGCAGCAAGGACCTAGAGCTTGCAAGTGAAGAGTAATAATGTCCTCTGCGGCATCTATATGGACCAAGAGGTAATCCCTGACCTGCAGCTATGGCGAATTGCAAGCATGGCGAAGTTGGTTACCATATAACCCAGATATTATCTTGACACGGGTGTTTTAACTTTTATTTGTACAGATTTCGAAGGAGAACTTCAGCCATATGCTCCTTCTGTGAGGAACTGGATTCTCCTGCTCACATGCTGTTTGATTTCCAAGATGGGAAGCTCAGAGGAGAGTGTCTGAGGTGAGACACCTGCAGCCAGACACCTTGGGGGCGTACATGATGTCTTCGGTTGTAGCATGGAAGGAAGTGGAAAGGCTGGTCATCGGCATGATTAGGGACAAGGAGGCGGCGGACAGACTGCAGGGCTTTTGACTTGTTCCATGGGGGTTGACGGACAGCCCCACTCGGGAGGTGTGGCGTGCTGAGGTGGGTTGCATCGATGACTGACTGGGGACTCCATTTACCCCCTTACCTGGGCAAGAAGACAGCTAGAGGCGAAAAAAAAGAGTGTCCTAGGTCTCGGTGAGATCTTAATCCCCTGATTTTATGAGTGTTAATAAAGAAACAATACCTTGTCTCTATCCTGAGTCCTGTTGCAGCATCCCACACTGCAACAAGTTGTTCCTATCCGGGTTGTGCCATACTTAATTGGAGGTCCGACCCGGAGGGGATCAAAAAAAAAAAAAATCATGTACTTAACGATTCCCCGATTGTCCCCGATACGTGGCTGGGCGTACCATTGTAATTAGGGAACCTGAAAGATTGAATTCCTATTTATATTTAAGAGTCAATTGGAAGACGCGGTGAGTGGCCTATAGTCGCTGGCTTCCTACGTTTTAGCTTTGTGTAGATCGGTTGAAGGAGTTTGAGTATGATATGATCCTGGGTGACTGGCTAGGGCTTCGGCTTGAACGATTAATTGGCTGGAGATAGGAGTTTTGTCATTGGACCTCAGTTAGATGTTTATCATTGGTTTAAGATAGGAATTGGCTCCGGCGGGCTTGCGTTTTCACCCTTTTTGGATGAGGACGCAGCCCTGCCGGAGACGGATTTAATTAGTTTTAGTAGTTTCAGCGTTGGGCGAAGTGGTGTCCGCTCGCTGTCGGGGGCGCAGCTACAACGATGTTTTTTTTTTTTTGTTTGTTTAACCTCCGGAACCACTGGTAGCTATATCTTCAGAGGATGAGATGAATGATTTTTAGCTGTGTGAAAATGCCATATCTGACCGGTATTCGAACACGGGTACTCCGGATGAAAGGCCGAAACCCTACCTCTTGCTCCGGCAAAGGTCGACGATGTTGGGCAAATATGAGGGAATGTCACGCGAACGTGGAATTTAAGAAAGAGGTTTTCCTCTATTTCCTACTTTAAAATTTTGTTGACAACAATAAGAATTAGTATAGTTGAATGTGAATGTCGTTTTTGCGTTCAATCTTTTTTGGGTTGTGAATTACACTCGTATAATAAACGATGGTTGGGACATTTACAGCCACATACATAAGTTAGTTTAGAAAGTGGATTAGAGGCGAGGTTTGTCCCTCCGTGATTATGATAGTTAGTTGTGAGGGTGACGTTGTAGGTCGATAAAAGCCTACATCGAAGGCAACGGCTGAGTTAGACTTCACTGAAATAAATGACTACTTAGGCACTTGCATCGGTGGCATCCCGACCGAGGCCTGGCTAATGACTGTGAGATATAATCAGTTACATCTATAGAGTACAGACATACTAATAGAATACTGTCTATACAGAGTCTAAAGACGACCTCCAGTAAAGCCCATCATGGCTGGGAACGGAGGGTGTGGTGTGGCCACCGAAATGTCACAAGGTGGGCGTCTTTCCCCTACGAGGTTTGGATGCTTCAAATCTTTATAATTTTTTTTTGAATTGACCTCGTGTATAAATCTAGATTCCATTCAGGTGTACAATAAAAATTTTAAATTTGTATATGCTGACGATTATTTTGACTGTTAAAAAGAAGTATATAAAATGAACTTTAAATTTTTAAATTTATTTCCAATTTTTGAGAAAAAACACATCCCATTCCCAAGAGTGCTATAAATAATGTTTTGGCATTTAAAAATACTTAAAAATTATATATTACATGCTGTTTTCGCCTAACTACAGTTTATTTTCTTCATCTTCTATTATATATATATATATAGTAAATTTACAGTTGATTGTGAACAAATATTAAATCATAAATGGATTTGATTGGTTAATCAATATTTTTGGCATATTTATCAGATAAAGTAATGGTGATGATATATATCTTTCTTTGGTTTAATCACTATTAATTTTATTCTGGATGGTTGTCTGTCTTTATGTCTAATGTAATGCAAAGTTTGACGACTGCATATGATGAGGAGTTATGAGCATTCAGGGGTGGTCAACTGTTCACCATTTGAGAGTAAATCGATAAAAATCTACTCACACGGTACACAAATTTAGGAGGGCTAATATGCGCCGTAACGCATAGTAGGTTGTTTCTATACGGCATTTTATTTTTCGTACAGCAAGATAGTTAAGTCCCCTTTTTTATACACCGCAACGAACATTTTAAACAATTTTAATCATAATATAACTAAAATGATATTGTTAAAAAAGATCCTGCATGGTCCAATTTATCTGGTACAGAATAAACATTTATCCGATGTTATTCGGTAAGCAGGAGATAAAAACATGAATTTAATTACAATGGTCGAAGCTATTTTTTTTGTGTGCTTGTTGTGTACTGATATGTTTTGTGTACTGTAATAGTTACTGTTTTGTGCTCTGTCTTTTACTTTACTGTCTTTTTTTTTTGTATATACAAGGAAAATATGCATCCAATTATGTATCGTACATAAACTTCTGTTTTGAAAATTTAGAATAACGCATTGAAATGAACTTTTATTCGATAACCGGTTTTACCACCATTGAATAAAATTTATTCTTAAATGAAAATTCAAATTTCATATTGTGTATAAGTTTGCATATTTTAATTTACACTAGATATTCTTTTAAATAATTTTATCATAATATTTTCAGTAACTTTTTACTGAAAAAAATTTATAATCGTATTTCACTGATGAGGTATATTATCATATATTTTTAACTCGTCGATCAATTGAGAATTTTCCTCATAAAATCAACAAATCGTCTTTAAATTAAATTTAAATTGTTTAAGTTTAAATTGAATATTCTAATTCAGATTTATACTTTTTTTTGAGAATATTCTAATACAATTTCCAAACTGATTTCCAGAAATTTTTTTACCTAAATGAGTAGTTTGTCTTTTTTCTATATTTTTCCATTCCGGCCGATTACTTTAAACGAAAATTTATACAAAACACATGTGCGCACGCCCGTATAATCATACAGTTATATACACCATACATGATGTGTTCTTCAGCCTAAATCGAAACTAGTAATAGAGAAAAAAAAATGTACAAAATTTACATAAAAGACTAGGTCCCATTTTTTAATAAGATAAAATTTCGTCTTTTTAAATTTGTGCAACATAGTAGTAATTGATTGGCATTAAATAATAATTCTACAACAAAAATTTACCATTACTATTAAGTATTCAGTCTGTTGATATATTACGTTATTATCATAAATTACAAGAGTAAATCATCTTTTTAAGGTAATAAAATTTGCAATTACGAATTAATATTCTTTTCTTCAAATATAAGAAAAACTATCATCATAATCTGTTGAACAACATTGTAATTAATTAAGTTAAAAATTGAAATGTATTACTGTAATACCTACAATTTTTAATGTTCTTAAATTTTCACTTTAATCTCTGAAACTTGATCCTTCAAAAGTGGAACTTGTAAGAAAATTTTTTTTTAACCGACTTGTTACTTAAAGGAAGCGGATCCAGTTTACTAAAGACATTCTTTCCACTTATAAGTAAAAGCATTTACTTTGAGACAGAGTTACATCGGTGATTTTAATAACCACCAGAATATGCTTGAGTTGATATTTACCGATAACAGTTTCTTTAATGTGTTTTATAATTATTTTTATAAATATTTCAACTGTAAATTACTATTAAGATTGATTTATTTTATAAAATAACCTATCATGGAGTTTATTATTTTTTATTAAAAAAAAATTATATGTATCTACAAAAATAATAATTTCAGATAGAGTTCTTAAGGTGTTGACTTTTTTTTAAGAATTCATATTTCAAATCACAGTTATTTGGTTGAAAAAATTACATTTCTAATAAATTTCAATAGAATTTTCCCTGAATATTCAGTAACCCATAATAAAATATATTCCGGATAGAGATAGGTGTATAATGTATTTAAATAAGAAATGTATTTTAATGTATTACTTTTATGATTATTAAAACCAGAAATTATTCTGTATTATTATTATTATTATTTATAAAATGTAACAATTTTAACATTTAAATTATTTCTTCTTTGTAAAAACTTTCGTAATTTGGGTTATTCATATCTGATTTCGTGTTTCCAATATGAATAGAGTAATATAGTAAATGCTCTATTATAATAGTCTGAATATAAGTTAGAATTCATGATCTTCTTCCAGATGATACCGAGGTTGGTGAAACCTCGTATCATCGACGAGTCCGAAAGAAAGTTGCAGAGTTTCAGTCCGAGACCCAATCACCTGAGATTACTGAGGCGGAAGTCCGTCAAGTAATCTGCAGCCTAACCTGGAATAAAGAGCCCGCGGATATGACTGAATCACGGTGGAACTCCTTGTTCGCACATAAGCAATAATTCTTGGCCCAATCACCCGAATGTTCAATAGGATGCTTTTCGTTGGATTCTTCCAAGCTTTTGGAAACGTAGTATTCTTAAGTTACTCTTCAAAGGCGGCGACAAGGATCCCACAGTAACTTCTTCTTACCGTCCTCTGACGCTCTTGCCCGTAGTTGGCAAGATTTTCGCGAAAGTCTTATACCTCCGCATAAATAGCAGGCTCACATTTACTCATCAGCTTATGGACGATCAGTATGGTTTTCGCCCGGTAAGAGCACAGAGGGTGCGATTATCTGAGTTTTGGATTTAGCGTCAGCTAGCGAGTGCAAGTACATCCTTGTATTCCTCGACATATCCGGGGTCTTCAACAATTTGTGGTGGACTTCTGCTTTGTTCCAATTACAGCGGCGTGGTTACACGCCAAGAGATTCTCACTCTCTCGAGTTATTTCAGCGACAGAACCATCGTTCTTCGTGACGGTGGTTCAGAAGTAGGAAAGACCCTCTCTAAAGGTTGCCCACAGGGCAGTGTTCTAGGTCCACTCGTCTGGGTCGTCGGGTTCGATTCTCTGATGCGGTTGAGATTGCCCGGTGGCTGCCGTGTCATGGCTTATGCCGTTGACGGGCTTCTACTTGTCAAAGGAAACTCGCGGTTGGAGATCGAAACTCGAGCGACACGGGCATGTAGGTTTATGCGGTTGTGGAGTCTTTAGCATAAGATGGTTTTCAGTGCGGAGAAAACCACTATGATGCTATGTTGCTGGTTGATGGACTCGGGAATTGACGACGATAAAGCGGGCTGTGCTGTGTGTAAAGCTATCTCAGGATAGCCGCTCAAGTTGAGGGCGACCCTGACCGGCGAGTAGTCCTGCTTGCGGAGTATCACCGGACAAGGACCGAGTACTTCCACAAAGTTAGGTCTTTGAAGTGGGATTCCTGGCGCTCTTTTGTTAAAGGGCAGGAAAATAAAGACCCACGGGTGTTGTCTATAGAGTCCTTTGTCATAAGCGGAAAAAAGACATTCTTCTGTCGGCTCTCTCAACCCAAGACAGAGAGGCCGTTTACATCCGGCTCGCCTCCCGCGAGTTGTGATGGACGGTCGCTCAATTAGGTATGTCCCTGTTCAGAGTATCATAATATCTCGGTTTTATCCTTGATGAGAGGCTTCTCTTCAGGGAGCACCTGTTGTATGTTGCAAAGAAGGCAATTGATGCTTTCTTTGGCGTTTGTAGAGTCATTCATCCCGATTGAGGGTGAATTTCCGTACCATGCGTATTCTTTACAAAGGTGTTTGCGAAGCCATAATGTTGTACGCTGCGCCCGTCTTATGCCCATCGTATGAACTTACAAGGTTATAGGGATATTTTATTGCGGGCCCAGCGTTTTCTACTTTTAGCAGTTGTTGGGGGTTAAAGAACTGTCTCGCGAAAGGCCGGTCTCTGTAATTGCTGGCATTAAACCCATAGACCTTTTGACTACGGAACGTAGTATGCGTATGTTTCAAAGAAGCCTTCTTACCACTGGGTGTATGCGGGAAATTGAAGACCAAGGTTTTGACTCTTGGCAAGTTAGGTGGAATGAATCTTCTACTGGTCCCAAATGTCAGAGAGTTGCGAGCGATTAGGTGGGTTTCCCCTAATCGGCACACAACACAGTATCTTTCTGGACATGGTGAATTTAGGTATAGTTTGGCTAAGTTTGGATTAGCGGACTCCGGACTCTGTCCGGAATGTAGAGTCGATGACACTATGAACCATGTCCTCTATGTATGTCCCAGGGACGAAGCTGAACGTACCTATACAGTTAGGGAACTCGATAGAGTAAATTCCTTTCTAGATCTGCGGATCAATTGGGAGAACCGCAGACAGTGGACAATTGTGGCTGGATTCCTTCGCTTCCTTGCACTGAGCAGGGAGGCCGAGGGCGTATAGAGTAGAATCCCGGACGGCTAGGGACCGCCGGGGCGTGAGTTGATTGGCCGGAGGTAGGCGCTTTGGCACCGAGCCTCGGTTAGATTGTTGTTTTAATGATATCAATGGAGGTCGTGCTCGGGAGTATATCTCCCATGCTCCCGCAGCACGATCATAGTTAGCGTTTGGTGTAATATGGCAGAATGGAGTGCGCTTATTAAGAGAGATAGGTTTCCGTTATTTACGGTTAACTAGCGTTGAGTTGCGATCAACTCGGTACATCTTGGCTTGTCTAAGCGGACCTCTGAGTTGGTTCTGGGCGGATGACGCACGGTGGACTCCTAAACCCTCGACGGAGTCACACATACACATACACGGAGGAGTCGGAGGGAGGGACAGCTCTCTGCAGAGTCGTCGCGTGTCCCTGCTTGAGGGGATGGGCGACGATGAGGGCACACGGGGATTCCTGAGCCTTCGGCACGCACATGCACGAACATTTACATGCACATAATAAATAAATAAAAAAATGTTAAAAAATATAATAACTATAATAAAAATATACAATCAATTAATATATAAAAAATAAATAAAATAAATAATAAACAAAAACACAAATTAATAAATAAGTAAAAAAAATAAATTAAATAAAAAATCAGATCAGAAAACCAGAAGAAGATCACAAAAGAAGAGGAAAATCACAGAAAACCAGAAGAAGAAACAGATCAGAGAATGGAGATACGGATGAAGTCCACCAGGTGGTGGTGAAGAACCAGCCCGGAGGGGGACGGGTTGACGGATAGCCCTCTGCTGAGTTTTCATTCGTCTGAGCTTGCTTAGATGGGTGGCGATGATGACGCACGAGGATTCCGGATCTTTCAAACCCAAAGGCACCTCCCCAAGGCTGAGTATTGATTAACTGCGTGTCCAGTTTCGGGTGGCGGAGAGCGGTGAGGGCGGTTTAGTCGGTAGAGGGCAGGTTACACTGCTTAGCCGCCTAGCAAAGCTCTTTAGTTCGCTAAGTGGGCTAGCTTGGGACAACTAGTGTCCCCGGTTCTCAGTCCGACACATCCCCATGAAAACCCCATGTGACTTGCGTAAATGCATTCCTTTGCAACTCATCGAGAAAAAAATAGGCAAACAAGGATGTCATGTAATGTTCACATCAGCTTTTTTTGTAAATCTTTTTTTATAAGCTTTTAAACGTTATTTTTTTTTTTTATAAAACAGCGATAGTCAATTTTAATTTCTTTCAGATAATTTTCGTTATGCCTGACTGTTTTATTAGGATATTTCTACGTATTTCATTTTTGTAATTAATTAATATTTCAGTTTTTTTTTCTTTTTAAGTTATACGTATATTCTGAGTATTTTTAAAATTTTACTAAAATTTCAATTTGTTTTTTTTTCATTAAACAAGATGTGCATTCAGTACATAATTATCCGAAGGATGATGAACTTTTCAATTTTTTGATTTTATAAATTTTTTATTATTCGGATTCAGCCTTGCAAAGTTATTTCCGATTATCAGTCAGCATTCTACTGTATTTTGGTATAATTTTTATTTAGTTACGACTATAATTCATGTAATGACATTTTTCAGTTTTATCATAAAATTACACTGATAAACCTAACGTTTGTTTCCTTACATGCCATACACGATTTTAATTTGTTTTTTTTTTTTTGATACCGAAATAAATATCAACACAGAACCTTTCTAACACCCACCATTTTTAAAAAATTGTTAAATTTTAATTAAAGATTTCTTTTTATTTTTATACGTATAGGTAGCATTTTAAGGTCCTAAATTGTATTTTGTTAGCTCATTTTTTATTGTTTAACTTTCTTAACAGAATTTTTATGCTTTAAATAAACAATACTAGACGAAGAATGAAATCATAACATAGTCTTATATTATAACATCATATCTAATAGTGAAGACTGAACCTTCACTATAATGGATAAGTTTAATCATGTCTGTGCAACTCAAAACATGTACCTGAAAAGACAGCTATGTTGTTTGTATTAAGCACTGGATTTAGGAATGAAGTAATTTTGTTCAGTCTTATTACTGTCTGATGTTTGTTAACAGGACACTCTCATAATGGCTCGAAGTTGTGTAAATGATGTGGATTACTTTTGTTATGTATGTGGTGAGTTTACCGTAAAATCAAATAGAAAAAACATTCCACCTCTAATTAAAAAAGCATATCATTTGTACTTTCAGGATAAAATTGGTGATCAGAATAAGACAGGACTTCCCATATAGAATGCACTAATTGTTCTGTATATTAAGAGGATGACTAAAAGGTAAACGGAAGGCTTTGCTATTTCTTTTATCTAGGGTTTGGCGTGAAGGAAAGGATCATGTAACGGATTGTTACTTGTTTTTAACAAGTGTGTCTCGAATTTCTTAAAAAATCGAATTGAACTGGAAATATCCTTCACTGCAATCTACAATCAAGCCTATACCTCACATTGAAATTATTCCAGTTCCTGAGCCACCTGTTAATGTATGTTTTGGAAGCAACAATGAAGAATTAGGCAGTACTGAAGAAGACAATATTGATTTCGTTTTTGTTGTTGAAGATAACATTTATTATTGATTTTTTTTTTTTAATTTAAATTGTTTCCCTGAAAGAGTACAATGTAACGTTGCTGTAACATTTTTATTACTATGTAACTTCTCTCTCTTTATCTGTCTAACCTCCGGAACTACCGTAAGGTACTTCAGAGGATGAATGAGGATGATGTGTATGAATGTGAATGAAATGTAGTCTTGTAAAATCTCAGGTTGATTATTCCTAAGAAGTGTGGTTATTTGAAACCCAACCACCAAAGAACATCGGTATCCACGATCTAGTATTCAAATCCGTATAAAAATAACTACCTTTACTAGGATTTGAATCTTAGTACTCTCGACTTCGAAATCAGCTGATTTGCGATGTCGCATTAACCACTAGACCATCCAGGTGGGTATTACTGTGCAACTTAACATAATTATTTCATGTTTGAATTTTATTAAGTTTTTATACCTTCGAAAGATATGACGTGAATGATTAACTAAAATTATTAATATTTTAACTAAATTTTTAGCATTTTGTCTGCCGAACAATAATGTTTGTAATATTTTGGTCAAAATTATTTTAAAAAATTTAATTACGTTTTTTGTTTTAAACGAAAATATGCCCACAAGAAAAAAATCCAAGAAGAATATATCTATCCATTGAACATATTGTAAATAGTTTTCATTTTATTACTGAAGATTTAAAAATATAAATTGAAAGCTGTTACCCATAATTTTGAAGGCTTGAAAAGTTAAAAAACAAAAAATTGAGAATATCCAATCAAGAACTAATATATGTTCAATGTGGCAATAAATATATTATTTATGAACTCAAAATATATTATTCATGAACAAAAAATAGTTTTTTAACTAGTGATCTAAAGATACTTAATAAATAAAACTTTTAATAAGAGTTACATGTAGCTAAATCAAAATCAATAACAGTAGTAAAAACCAAAGCTATTATTAGAGCTAGTGTTAAAGTTGGCTTCAAATTTGAAAACAAAGTTGGTCGCAATGCTGGTAACAAAGTTAGTCTCAGTGCTGGGGTACATACTTCTCTTATCAAAACTGGTGCCAAAACCGATACTATAGACTCTGAACCGTGAACTTCTTCACAAAAGTGAAGAAACAGTTACTAGATTAAAATCAGTTATTGTATCAAAAACCCAGAATTAGTGAATTACAATGGCTATTTTACAAGATAAAGAACAAATCAAAGAACTAACTAAGCACAGAAGAATGTTAAATTTGGCACACAATTTCATAGAAGTTATAGACAACAAATATAACTTGTTTATAGACAATAGTTATACAGCAAAATGCTCTGAGTAAGGAAAATGTATTTCTTTTAAAAAATTTAAAATCACTATAGAAGATACTCGATCAAGCTTTAAAAAGAAGTAAAAAACGTGAGACTTAATTTGAAAGGCTACAAAAATCATTTTAAAAAAAGTTAAGGAATGACAGTTATTACAATTGGAAGAGAGCAGATTAAAAACGAGAGGTGAAGCTTACTTTGAAAATCAAGCCAGACAAGTTAAAATTTATACTGATATAAAGAAGAAACCTACTAAAGAAATTTGAGAAACTAGTAGAGATGGAAAACACATCGAACAAAAAAGAAAAAAAAATGATATTCTACAAACTGATAGTCCAATATCTGGCAGAGACTTTGAAAGACTTTAAAGTCTTTCTTTTCAAAAGAAATTTAAAGACGACTTCGTAATAGAGAAACAATTCCCAAGCGAAAAATATTTCGAAGAACTATTTTGTATCCAAGAAAGTAAACATATAGAACAGCTAAGACGGCCAAACACCAGTAGTTCAAAGAAGTCAGTACTGTAACAATATAAGAAAAATATATCAGTAGTTCAGTAAGATCAAATAGTCCAGGTATAGTCCAACCTTCGTGACTAGTCTCAATAAAACAAATATAAGTAAAACACCAATTTTTACCAAAATGATGGTTATTAATAACAAGAATGGAAGGAGTTTGTGTATTTGTATTACTAGTAACGTTATTTTTAATAAAAATCTACTTTATAACAAAAAATAATTTATTTTTTGGTAAAATCCTAATATAATTGAGTAAAAATTAAATCACACTTTAAATCTATTATCAAACTGGTTTAACATCTGATTTTATTTGTACAATTCCTTTTAATAATTCCCTTACATTTATTATCATTGATAATAGTAAACAATCATTCCTAAGTTTGAGTTGCTTAACAATATGTAGATAAAACATATTAACTTCAAATGTACATTGTATAATTCGATTATAAATTGAACACTCATACACACACATAATGATAAAGAACGAGTGATAAATTTCAGAGAAAGTTTTATCTCAATAAATTTTCCACCAATAAATCTGCAGGTCCCAGGTTTGAAAAAGGGGAATCTCCGTCAGATTCCAAAAAACGTATTATTGTCATTATACCAAGGAAAGCAGAACAGATAAATTTGAAGAATACAGAACAATTAGCTTAAGTACTTAAGCATCAACAGTTTTAACTAGAATTGTGTACAGAAAAATTAAGAGAAAATGGTAGAAGTACGTGATAGGAGAAGGACGCAAGTGTTGTGACAAGGGACGCAATTTTAGCACTCGATTAATAGTAGAAGGAAGATTGAAGAAAAACAAACCAACATTCATGGCATTTCTAAACTTAGAATTTGATAACCGAGACTAGTATAAAATGTTCAGCATTTTAAAAAACTTAGAGTTCAAGTAAGGAGATAGAAGAACAATTGCTAACATTTACAGGAACCAAATTTCAACAGTAATAATCAAAGAACATACGAAATAATCCGAAATAAAAAAGTGAATTCGACAAGGATGTTCCCCGTTACTTTTTATTCTTTACATAGAACTAACAATTCTATATCAACAGAGGATTTAGTGGTATTTAAAAAAAAATTGAAGAATAGAAAAGGGGGAAAAACATAGATATTTAGGATTATGGTGTTAGAGAACTGGAAGAGCGCAATGGAAATAAAAAGAATAGTGATGGAATAGAAAGCCTCGGCTAAGAACAGGAAATTATGCGGTAAAAGTCTGGAGTTAAAGAAGAGGTTAGCCAAGTTTATGTACGTAATCCAAGTTTATGTAATATCCTAATGTGTACGATGCAAGAAGAGGAAAAGAAACTGGACTGAGGCTTTTGAAATATGGATACGGAGAAAACTATAAAAAGTAAAATAATGAACGGATGAAGTTAGGAACTAAGAAGTAATGAAAAATATTAAATAAGAAAGAGTACACTTATGCTGGAAGTACACAAAAGAAAAGAAAACTCGTTAGAAGAAGTAGAAATTTTCACAGTATCGGAAGAATCATCAACAGAGGAAGGAAAAATGAAGGAAGGAAGAAGAAAGATGAAATTAAAAGATGAGTTGAAGCTTGAAAATTACGAGGAAGAAGTAGAATTAGCTTAAGGGATCTGCCAATAGCCATAACACCAAATTACGTAACTGCAGTTTTATATAAAAAAAATATTTTTTGTAATTTAAATGTTTTATATTAATTATTAAATATGCGTATTTCATTAAAGTTATCCATAATAAAATGACATTTATCATTTACAGTAATTTTAATATATATTTTCTTTTAATAATACTGCACGAATGGATTTGGAAAATTGAAAAAAGCAAGAAAGAGAAATTTCCTTCAAACTTTGAAAAGTATAAATAGATGTTTAGGTACGCGCGCGCGTACACACACACACACACACACACACACACACACACAATATATATATATATATGAATGTGTATTTGTACAAATTCATACTATGTCTGCTATTTTACATACTATTGAATACATTTATGAGATTAAAATTATGCTTTTATTTATGAAAAACTCTTTCTCAAAAATAAAAAAGTTAAATAAAAAACTCTGTTTTTATTTATCGAATCTCTCAACTATAACTGAAAGTGAGATTTGACAGTGAAATTATTTCTGTTCCTGAGCCACCTGTGAATGTATGTTTCGAAAGCAGCGATGAAGAGTCAGGCAGTACTGAAGAAGTCAAAAATGATTTTTATTTCGAATTACCTTCCAGTAAGCTACATTTTATATCACAAGGTGTATTAAATGACTTAGTTTGAAATTTAAATTAAAAAAAAAAGCAAGTGTTAGGATCAAGACTGCAAAAAATACAAAACTTTCGGGGTTTCGAAGCAGACAAACACAACTTTCTTAATACTTTATTGATAAAAATAATTTGGTTTATTGCACAAATACTGATGAGTATATTACGACAAGTTTATAAACCTGATGAGGACTGGCGACTTTTTGTTGGTTCGTCCAAGTATAGTGTAAAAGTTGTTTTACTTTACAACGGAACCAAATATCCTTCGATACCAATCCTTTATGGCAGCGATTCCCAACCTGTGGTACGCGTACCCCCAGGGAATACGTAAAAATTATATTGGTAATGGCGGAACTAGTGAGAAGTTAAAACAGGTAACGTATATAAACATTATTATAATGTGTTATGTCTACAATATGTAGTTTAAAATTAACCTTACAACCAATAACAGTTCATTGAAGCCAGGAACCTCTACTTGCTTAATGACGCAGAACAACCGCCCACTTTCTCTTGTGAACTGGGA
>JAAAKQ030269850.1:0-10632 GCA_010016005.3 Zanna intricata | reverse complement strand
CCACTCCTGAGAAATGTGGTTAATTGAAACTCAGCCACCAAAGAACACCGGTATCCACGATCTAGTATTCAAATCCGGCCACGGAGGCCGGCATTTTTAAATCTTACGCGTATAGATATCTATTTTTGGTCATTAGATAAATTTTTTTTTACCTTGAAAGAAAAGGGTTTATTTTTTTTATATCATTATACTCGTATTTATTTAAATTTTTAAACCTAATTATTCAACAACAAAAAAAAAATTATCGGTAGAATTTTAATTACATAGAAAATACCACGCAGAAGACTTTCGAAATCGTGAAACAGTTTAAAGTACTTATAACAAAAATTTGAATTAGAAAAAAAAATTACCATAATACTTAGAAAAATGTGAATTCTCAAATGAATGTAAGAGTTATACGTTAAGAAACAGATAAAGTATTTTCCGCATATCTTAGTTCATTTTTTCTATTAAAAAAAAACTGTTTTTGATGATTTCAATTTATGTAGTTTTCAATATTTTGTTGTATCAAAAAACGGAGTCTACATAGTTCTGTTTTATACTTTAGCTAAAAAAATTTCTCTATTAGACCTGGATTGTTTCCTTTGTTTTTATTTTTTATTTAATAAATGCATACATTTTTCTTTAAAACTGGTCCCGTAGTAAGTTTCACCCATGTAACTTATGTGAAAGTAAAAAAAAAAATTATATGAAACTGGTAAACATGTATTACATTGTTTCAGTAGCGCTTAAAAGATTTTTTTCTCGTCATCATAACTTAGAAATGATTTTTTCTAACTAACGATTGAGTATCCTGATGGCAATCTTCATATTTTTTATGTAAAACATAAAAAAAATTTTGGTTATAATTTAAAAAAAAAATATTTTAGACTTGAAATTTAATGTGTAGGAAAAAAACAAGATCTAACGTTTCCATATTAGAAACAACTTTAGCTTATATTAAATAATAAAATTGTTTTACATTATTTTAGTGTCGCATTAATTTTTTTATATTTATCAACTTCAAGTTTCTAATGAATTATTTTCCTAAAGTGTATGTTGCAACCTGTTCAATTAGTAAACAATAAGCAACCACTCGTCGACTTAATGATATGAAACTCGGATCGACCATTCTTAAAAAAGAAAAAAAATATTGAAAAAGCGGATGTAAGGTAATGGGTAAATATGCATTACATATGCATATTTATGCATTGTAATTATTACAATGTAATTATTTTGTTCAGACGAAAGAATTTTGTCTGAACAAAATAATCTTAAATAAATCTTAAATTATAAAATGTTTAGTTTTTGTTTCAAGTCGATCGGATCATCCGTTTTCGAGATACACGTTTCGAGCCCTACGGCTCGTTAACGGCTGGCTACGGCCCGATCCCAGGGCCATACCGTCCAACATTTTTGCGCCGATCCGTAGCCGGTGGAAATCAAAATAGCATATTAATTAACTAATTATTACTCGCCTCATTATTGTACTCTTACAATTTTTACTTCAAGTTATAGATAACGTTCAGACGTGTGGTTAATTGAACTCCAGCCACCAAAGTACACCAAGGTATTCGCTGTCTAATATTCAAAGGGAACTAGGTCTAAATGACCGTTGTTGCCAGAATCATTTTCTTAGGTGTGTTTATTATCTAAATTTCGATTACAAGAGCTTGATAGATTAAAGAGAAGATTGGCGCGGAATTCGTGCTTTCGCGAACTCTGTCAGCTAGTTCAGATGGCAACGAGTAGGACAAGAATACAGATGTCCGAAAGAAGCCTACAGGGAAGGCAAAGGCTGAGTCAAAATCACTGATGTAAATGTCTACCTAGGCATTTGCATTGGTGGCACTCCAAACGAGGCCAGGCTGATGACTCTGATATGTAATCAGTTCGAGAGTCAATAAGACGACTCCCAGTAAAGCCCATTAGGGATAGAAACGGGAGGGGTGATATGGAGACCGAAACGTCAAAAGGTGGGTGTCTTTACCTACGAGGGTTGGGATGTCTAATATTCAAAACCGTATGAACAACTAATTTTTACTAAGATTTGAACCTCAGAATTTTCAACTTCGAAAATCAGCTGTTATGTAACTGATTTGCGATGACCAGTTAACCACTAGTCTAGTCCACTGGGGGCTTTCTTATGAATGTTTTTTTTTTCTATACACGGTACAACTGTGTGTTTTCTTTTGACAATAAATATAAAATTCTAAGAATTAAAAGTTAATATGCTTTTTATTATTTTTAATTTCACCACAAAAAGTTTAAAAAAATCTGATAAGAAAAAATTTCATTTTATTATCTTTTTTCACAGTTTTTTAATTTTATTAAACCTTTCCCAACAACATATTTGTAAAAGATATAAAAATAATAATTTCATTGTAATTGTATTTATTACACTTATTATATTCAATATATAAAATACATTAAAAAATTAGTAATATATTTATGGAAGTATAATTTATAACTTTTAAGTCATTATCCAACATAGAATAGATCGCGTATGGTACTGACTTGACAATTATTGCAAAAGAAAAAAAATATGTATGTATATAGAATTTTTAATAGGTTTGCATTAATTTTTCATAAAAAACGATCCAAAGAACTTCCTTGGTATGTAAAACGGAACTGTTGTATCAAAGAGATGGCAAAACATCATTAAACTTACATTTGTACTGATTATATCACAGATAAATTACGAAAAAAAAATTTAAGAAACTTATTGACGAAAAACGATATAATCTATCGATAAACGCCGCCTAGAATATTAAATGATAACAAAATATGACGTTTCGTTTGATGTTTAATTAATTTGTTAATACATAAAAAACTAATATAAGCTGACATATACAGGAACACTCTGACTAGCATGAAGAATAATAAATCTTGAAGGTTTGGGTGGGTCAGGGGAATCCTTCCCAATTATAAAGTAGCTGAATAATTTATCCTCACTAGAATTTGTAATTCGGTATAACGTGAATCGCCTATTAATAATAATTATTAAATATCAGTCTTTTAATTTAAAAATAAAAAATAAATAAATATATAAAATAAAATAAAGAAGTGGATGTAATCACTTTAGTTCGAATTCCTTAACAGAATAATTTATACAAATTAATAAACAGTTCAATAACTGCATTCTAGCAGCAGAATATATTAAATTACTTAAAATTATTTTTAAGAAAAATCATGTTTTTATTTTTTTCGCTGATTCCATTGAGTGCTTGTGCCCATACATCTTTCAATCATAAGAACGATTCTTTTTGTTGTTTTACAACAAATAAATAAAAAGGATAATTAGATTTCACAATTGCAGAATTCGAATTAAAAATTTACACACGCACAGTTGAAACACTGATTTTTTTGTATGCTATCCATACTGCTTATATACGCAATGAAAAAAAAAAAGATACATTATTTAAAATATATGAAATAATATTCAATTACTGCTTTGCCCAGGATATGTATTTGTAATTATCGCTTTGTTTTTACTAGATTTTTTAATTGATTTTTTAGCAATTCGTATAACATAAAACATAAGTAAATTCAGGCTTTTTATATTAATTAAAAAATTAATTTTTGAAAAGATTGATGGAAACACATTAATTAGTCAAGCATGAACACTATGACTTGGAACGGAACGCAAGGATGTCGGAAGGTGCAATACCCTCCTATTTTTCGCAGTATACTGGCTTGCGTCCTTTACTGTTGTGTAACTCTACTGAAATGACGGGTATACATAAATAAAATGGCTGTAATTCGTTTAGGAAGTGTGGATTGCGTTCCGATCCCTGGGAGGGTTTTGTACGGGTGGGACCCAGCGGTTCGATATGCTAGTTAGCTTATCATCCGCGACGCCTGCCTTTCCGCCCGAGTGGGCAGAAATCCCTTTGTTTTCTTACTAGGGGACACGCTTCCTCTTGGGAAGGCATCGGAGGCGATTTGGGGACCTAACACTATGACGTGCACTCCAGGTCGTCACATGAATGTTCGTCTATCGATATGAATTACTTGAAGCTACAGAAAGAATGGGACTCTACACAGGTTCTTTGTCTAAAACGATTTCGTGATCTTGCAGTTCATAAATCAAGATCAACATTAAAGCAAGTATAGATCACAACATTTTTTTTAAAGAAGTATATTTAACAATATATTTTGATTACTAACTGAAAGTTTTTACTATTAAATGAAATGTAATTTTTTTTTTTGTTAATTTCTTTTGTTGTAATTTTTAAGAGATATTTCTTTTAACACAGTAATTTAATTCAATTTCTGTTTGATACATTTTATTTATAAGTTGTATTTTTAATAAGTTTTATAAATTACATTCTTTATACAACACTAGAATAGCCAAATTTAATATCTTTCAGGTAAATTTTGTAAGCCCACGAGGCTGGTCTAGTGTTAACGCGACATCGCAAATCAGCTGATTTTGAAGTCGAGAGTACTAAAGTTCAAATCCTAATAAATGTTTACTTTTATACAGATTTGAATACTGGATCTTGAATCCAGTGTTCTTTGGTGGTTCAGTTTTTCAATTAACCATACGTCTCAGGAGTAGTTCGACCTGAGATTGTAAAAGAATACATTTCATTCACATTCATACATATCATGCTCTGAAATAATATCTTACGGTAGTTCCAGAGGCTAAACAGATAAAAGTGAGAGATAATTTTTATAAATCCCGATTGTTTCAGTAGCAAATTTCTACTCATTAGATTTTTTTTTTTACTGTATCTGGTTTTTTCCTTTCATATATTCTGAGTATCTTTTTAATTTTACTGAAATAAATGTCTTTAATTATGTTTTCGTCTTTTTATTAAGAGTGATACTCATTAAACATTTGAATGATGACCAGTATTTATGTTAAACTTTTTTTACTTATCAATTATAAGGATTTCTGATTATCACGATTGTGCCTAGCAAAGGTCGCCGGATAATAGGCGTTCCTTTCTTTCTCATCCCCTCTCTCTCAAACTATCTCTCTCTCCTTTTTTTTTTGAAAATCGTTTTAAAGTATCCAAGATCTTAACGAAAAGTATCCAACAACGGAGAAACAAAGAAAAAACATAAGTAATAAAATTTAATTAATTTAATAAACTATAAAAAAATAAATAAATTCTATTCAATTACAATAATAAAATGAAATCTGTTAATAATATGATATACAGAGGTAGGGTATTTTAAACATATTCTTAATTATAAAATAATTTTATCTTACTTTTAATTTTGAATACAATATTTTTTTGTTTTTTGTTAAATGTTGTAAAATACTTCTATTTTTATATCTTCCAACTGTTTTTATTTAACTTCCAGAACCACCCTTAGGTATTATATCCGAGGATGAAGATGAATAATATGTGAAAATGCCATGCCTAACCGGGATTCGAACCCCGGACCTCCGGATGATAGGCCGAGACACTACCACTCGCGCCACGGAAATGAAAATTATAATGAATTTCTATTACTTCAAATAGGTTATAACTGCAAGTTAATAACAACATTTATAATTAATTATTAACTGATTTTTAAACAATTTCTCATCAAAATAATTAAATACAGAAATTTACAACATTTTTATTGATTAAACCATGTTTTTTTTTCTGGGTATCTGTAACATAGAATACAAATTTTTATATGAATTACATTACTCGATTCTTTTTTAACTTTTTTTTTTACGTTGTGATTTTAAAACTTTAAGGGCAATTTTTTTCATAGCTTATAAAATGTAAACAAAACTATTAATTCTTCTCCTGATATTCAGCACGAAAAATAATAATCCAAAGTTTTTCCCATCTTTAAGCCCATTAATGACAAAGATTATAGTTTTGATTTGGATTATTGTATGCGAGATTTAAAAAATTTAATTACCGAATCGAGGGAAATGATCGATAGTCAAAGAAAGATTAATATGTATACTACACACAAAATTATTTAGACTTAAATTTTATAGTAAAGTAATAATAAAACAACAAAAGACGGATACATTTTCTTTTTCATTACATAACCAATATTAAAACATATGCCATGTTCAGAAATTACGGAAAATTCTTTCTTTTAATTGACAAATTCTTTGTTTTCTTAATTAAAAAAAAAAAAAAAAAAAAATTACTTATTTTCCTTATGATAATTAGAGGCTTATAATACGCTAACATAACGGAAAAACCAACATAACTATCTTTTTGAGAATTCCCAATAGTCATACATAATTTTTATTGAAATTCCTTTTTTAATATTTAATGTATATTATTTTGGAGGTAAAAATTGTATAAATTATCTATAAATGGACAATGACACAAAGTAAAATTTTAAAATTATAAAAAAAAAAAATGTTATAAAAAGTAAACCGCTAACTAGGGAATTCCATTACCATAAAAACAACTTTATATATTTAATTTCTTAAAATTAGAATTAGTCAACCTTTTTTAATAGAAACTATTACTGTCATTACTCTCTGAACGTTGTTTTTAACTAGGGCCCTCAGTATTACGTAACAATGATGCTCATTTTTTAGTCTTAAGTCACAACATCCCACGAAAATCATGTTCATAAATTTTTTATTATTAAAATATCCATTATAATAAATATAGTAAATAAATACTGAATAAATATAGATATTAGTTGTTAAATTAAAAAAAAGGGGCGAGGCTGACTTCCTCCCCCATTTTATAATGAATTTCTAAATTTAAAAATTATAGCGTAAAATATTTTTAAAATTAAAATATTAAATAACAAACTTAAAAATGATGTATCCTTTTAAATAGATAAAAGAATAAACTTAAATATTATGGAAATTTTTTTTTTTTTTTTTTTTTTTTAGGTTTTCTATTATAATAGTCTATGAAATTTGTTATATAAGAAATATAGAATTATAATCAAATCTGACATTTTAATATAAAATTTTTAGTCGTTCATAACAAGATTGTGTCTACATCATAAAAATACTATTGGATTTAAAGAACATATTAAACAACAAGCAGTGACTGTCAAATTAAATGTTTTAAAAAAAACTTATTATTCAATCGTATAATACGATTTTCTAGTCAGAAAAAACATTTTATCTGTGTTACAGTCTATAATAATTATGTCTATAGATGTTGAGTGGAATATAGATAATATTTTACAAAAATATACGAGATTAATTTTCTTCTACTATTAATAGATGTCATTTAAAATTTCCTACTTATTTTCAAATAAGTGGTGATAAAAAAAAAATATGAATACCCTGGGGAAGTTAGGTATGAAGTATCATATTAATAGGTTTTTAATTATTTTTAGCATGTAATATTTAAATCTATGAATATTTTTATTACCTGGATATTTAAATGATTATTTTATTTAAATTTATTGCCATTCTTGTAATTTTATGAATTTTAACTCAAAATAACAAATTAAATACTTTAAAAAAATACATATATATATATATATATATATATATAAAATGAAGTTCAACATAAGGTTAACATTTCATTAAAATGATTTTTGGTTGTGTATGTGTGTTTGTGTAATTTTAGAAGTTATTCCTTTTAAAAAAATTTGTCGACTTACCGGCAACTATAGCAGCATCGAATTTCTCTAAAGCCGATTCCGGATTATCCTGTAACAATTGATTCGCTTCATCACACAATCTAGCGGCGTACACTTGATTCGGCCACCACTTTTCGACCAGTGTCTTAATAAATACATTGGTTTCCAAACGTGACGGTAATTTAAATCCACATTTTTTACATAATCTGTTAGATTCTCTAATTATACATTTCCTACAAAATGAATGTCCACAAGGTAATGTAACGGGTTGATAAAATACACAATAGCAAATAGTACATTTGAGATCGTTTGATTCGTGAAAATGGGGTGTAGCCGTATCCGGTATGGGTCCACCGGTATTTTGAACGATATCCAAGAAAGCTCGGGTCAGTGTTTTCAAACAACTCGATCGATCGCCGATAACATCCAAAGACGATGTTCTTCCTGAACCGCAAAACGTCCACATCTCGCACTTAAATACGAGGCCGCCACGAGGCCTGTTGTCTTCTGCTGTCTCCATTTAACGACTAATGACAAAGTACACCCGACAACAAGCACAACAACATCTCGACTGAACCAGCGCCGACGCTTACATAAAGGTCACGCGTTACGGCGGCCTGGTAGGAGAACTACCGGCTCCACATGCGCTCATATCCCTACCACCGATCCTGCATTCATCCCCACTACAACTCGTACTCTAATACCTAGAAATAGATTCGCAAAGTGGCATTTTACGCGGTAACTAAGTAACTATACGTAAACAATACTGCAGCTAATAGTTACGGTTAGATAACGCTACAACCGGATCGACTGTTTTTACATGTTACTTGAAGGGGATTGATTATCCTTAATTCTTTATTCGAAACGAGTCTTTTATGCAACAAGTTATGTGCAACCCTAGACAATGCTAGGGAGAATTCCCTTTGACCTTGAGATGCATGTAATTAATACTTATAGACACAATTATACCAGTTTAAAATTGTTCCACCCTTAACATTGTTATTTTTTCTCCTTATTTTTTTCTTTAAAATATTCCGTACTTTACTGACAATTTAAAAAAAATAAATTTAAATGAACGTACAGTATTTTTTAATTTTGTTAATTTACATTTTTTCTTTTAAAACTTAAAAAATAATTAAAAATTACAATATTACAATTATGTTTTACAGTATTACCTCAACATTAAAATTATATATAGAGATAATTTTTTTACTAATAAATTTTAAATTTGTTAAAAATTTAAAAAATATGACTGCCAAAAAAGAAAAAAAATAGAAATGAGCATTATCCTTAATTATAACAACTGAGTACTGGCTTTGACGATTACGATCCTGCGCTCATAGCTCTCTGGTTTTCTGTTTAGCTTCCGGAATTACCGTAAGGTATTACTTCAGAGGATGAATGAGGATGATGTGAATGAAGTGTAGTCTTGTACAATCTCAAGTCGACCACTCCTGAGAAGTGTGGTTAATTGAAACTCAAAAACCAAAGAACACCGGTATCCACACGATCTACTAGTAGTATTCAAATCCCTATAAAATTAACTGCCTTTATTAGGATTTGAACCTTAGAACTCTCAACTTCGAAATCAGTTGATTTGCGATGTCGCGTTAACCACTAGACCAGCCCAGTGAGCCCCTGCACTCATAGCTATGAAAGAAATGCTCAACGTTCAATTCTATATAGTTAAAGTAGCTCTCTGGTAATTCTTCAGGCGCAGTGAGCTGCATCAATTACATACCGTTGAACTTGCATTTCAATTGCATTTTCACCAACAGTGAGACCCGAAGCGAACAATTCTTTGGTATTCCTCTCTATTGCAAAAGGTAACTGTCACCAGCTAGCAAACTGTTCAATTCTGATGATGACCATTCGGACAGAGACTACAATGCCGAATATGCAATGACACAGCAGCATTCGCCGTACCCTGGGACCACTTGATTCTACTTCAAATCAATCGTTACCTTGGTTATAATGACTACGTACTATACTCTTCCTGTTGCTTATATCTTGGAAATGACATTGTTCATTTCGTTCGATGTATTGATTTTTTTAGCTGCGTGATGATCGATTGCTAGATTGCTTCGTTTCTTTCGTCGCTGTTTATTTTGAAATCAACTAGCATAGATTTTGAAATCAACTAGCATAATTGCATACATGTAATTGTTATGCAAGTGCCATTCAATCACCTTTTTTATTTTATTAACATCTTAGCAAATAGAGTTCGCCACCTTGCGGTCGAAATTGGAAACTTCTTTAGCGGTTTTTGAAATTCGCATTTGATTTTCATATTAGCGTGTTAGGCATGCAGGTGACAAACATTCCTGTTTAATATAGGATAATTAAAGAGCGTGCGGGTTATAATTTTGTGTATAGTATTTATATACCGATTTTGTGTATAGTATTTATATATATATATATACATATATAGCCTGCGAGACTCCCGGTTAGTAAAGATTCCAACGCGGGGTCATTTATCTAAATCGATTCAGCCGCTGAGCTGCTACCGTAAAACATACAAACACATTATTATACTACATTATAACATTATTACACTAGATAGGGAATCTTGGAGAGCTGCATCAAACCAGTCAAATGACTAAAGACAAAAAAAAATCACATTATTTAATTTATTATTTTAATAGGTTATTTATTTTTTTGTGTTGTTAATAAGACTTCATTTTAGACAATATTAGTTGAGCGATAACCCTTAGTTTACACCAAAACGAATTCTGTAACTTAATTAGTTGCTGAGATATCTGTATTTGAATACATACACCTTAATACATTACACTACTTTTTGAGCAGTCGTGTAAAAACGTATATAATCATAATTACCCTATATATTATGGTATTATTACCATAATTTAATAATTATTGTAGTCTTACCATACATCTGCCATATGGTTGATTCATATGCCATATGGATAATCCTAGACATATAAAGAATAAAAAAAATGGTTTGTTTACACCTATATAAAAGAGACTAATCAATTATTAAAATTTGAAATATATTTTATTTTCTTTTTAAAGGACTAATCAGGTATACTCCCTCTACGAATCATGAGACCTTGCCGATGGTGGGGGGGCTTGCGTGCTCAGTGATACAGAGTAGCTGGACCG
>JAAAKQ030269817.1:0-10632 GCA_010016005.3 Zanna intricata | reverse complement strand
AGTGATTTATTTCCAATTCAGATTTTATTAAAACCACTTTTATTTGTAAGTGATAAGAAAAAATTAAACTGAAAAATAGTAGAAAATGGGATACCAATATTTATGTTTATATCAAGTATTTTTTTTTTTTAAATATTAAGACATGAAAAAATCAAACTGATGAAAATATCTGGACAAAACTAGAATTTCACGTAAGCAAATTTCAATAGTTCTTTCAAAAATCAATTGTATAATAATAGCAACGCTCGTCAAATTTTCATAATTTAATGATACGGAGAGATTGATTATCAGGAGATTGATGGAGTTTTTAACTGGCTCTAAAAACAAGAGCATTAAAAATAAAAAAAACTATAATATCAAAGTTTTTTTTAAAAATAATTCAAAGGAGGAAATAGTTCATTTTTAATAACTGACGGTTAATGATGGCAAGGATTCCCTGAACATTGAAATTTTTTATGTCCTTGAAAAATGATGTGCTGAAAATAAAATTTTAATACTATAAAGAATTTTTTTTCTTAACAGTGTAAATTTTTTATTTGACAGCCCAGGGGGGCATGTGACCATTCGTTTCAAATTGTGGAAGTTTTTTTTTTGTTGGAGTAAATAGGATGGGGAGGTCGAACAAGGCGCTACAATAATTAAAATTTCTTCAACCTCAGTTACAGCACGCTTCGTGCGTCCATAGAATCAAATTCAATATTTGATGGTTTTATGATGAACATTTTTTCTCTCACAGACTTTATTTTTTTTTTATCTATATACCTTATTATCACGAAGAAAATTAAAGAGGAGCGGGCAAACATCGATAAGTATTTGAAGATTAATGTAATTACTAAATAGCTTATTCTTTGTCAATAGTCATTGGCAAAGAATAACTATTAAAATATCACAGGAGTTTTCATATCGATTAATTAATTCTCTAGGTCTAGATTACTCAAACATATAAACTCTATTATGCGGTGTAAGCAGTATGAGCAGTGGAAGTATAGATCAAGGTAATAATGTTTTATTTAAAATTGAAATCAAGAGCCGATGATATTCCAATAAAAAAGTAGCTTTCAATAAAAAGATTGACGATGAACAATTAATATTATTTACTACATAGAATCAAAATCTAAAATACTTAAATTACATAAACATGATAATTAACCTTTTATTAAAACATTTCTAAAAACTTTAGGAGATACCTTTGTAATCCGTGTTGAATTTTTTGATTTCTATTCGTTATAAAAATAAAATCTCGGAAAAGCACCTACAAATCATAGTCTTACATATGTTCCTCCATCCTTAAAAGCATTCAAAAATGTTCGGTTTATAAAGGAATATTCTGTCTCACAATTTTTCTTATAATATACGGATACGAAGAGGTAGAGATTAATAAGAACTGTCATTATGTAGTATTACGTTTGTAATATAAAATGTGGACACGAGTTAGTAAATTCTATAACAAATAACGATGCAATAACAAAGCAGAAGCTGCATCTAGCAGGAGGGCAATAGATGAGTGAACGGAAATGAAGCATCAAATAGTGAATGAGCCGCACGTCCTTGGGCCACATTCGCACTGAATGAAAGACCGACTGTATACAGAAGAGCGGCAGGACTACGACAGTATGGCCGTCCGACACAGGGCAGAACTTATATAGTTACAATTATACAACAAATGAAGTGACAAATAAATAATAATAACCCTTCCTCTATTCAAATTACCTTGTGTTCCCCGCTATCGTACAAGGTCCATTCGCTTCATCCACCCACTCTACTGACAACAAAATAAATTCTCTAAAGAGAATGGCCTTAATGCCTACACATGAAGTTTAATGAAATAAAATGTACCGATATAGCAGTTAGCAAGCAAGCACTTTAACAAAAAAACTTCACACACATTAATTCCCATGACCAACATATTTCAACATACGATAAAAAAAAATGTTCAAATTCAATAAAAATCCACATTACGGCGCGACACTTTCGCTTCATAATATATGAAACTTCTTAACATACCTAAGCATTTACCCCAAACTTACTTATTTACGTTCATAAATAATAAAAAAAATATCGAACCATTTTAAACAAATATTTTATATAACAGAAGGCCAAATTTTCATATCGCAATACGATAATGAAGACCGGCGGTTTCTCATATGAAAATTGAGTACAAAAATAATAATCTACACTCATTATTGATGACCCTCATACGGGATGTGTCAGAAGAGATGACTGTTGAATTACAGCAGATTTTCCTTGCATGATGTCGGATAAAAGGCATCATTAAATTTGACAAATGTTAATAACCATTAGGGAAAATCATCGGTTTTAAAACCTGCATCTTTTACAGATGACAATTTGTTATAATACGAATAGATTTCACGATTTTATTCAGCCAATTAACAATTTTGTAACATATCCTTTCAACTAGACGGTATCCTTGAGTATAAACAGGAGGCATACAGGAACAATTCATCGGAAGAGAAGAATCTATTTAATAAGATTAGAAATAAAATGAAAGATTTTGTCAGAAAATTACAACAATAGTCCTGGAATGTTTTTAATGAAGATATTAAGAAAAACCTTCATAACCGTGGAAGTTTGGCCAATAAGATGATGAAGACATTGAATTCAGATACAGCGAGGTTAGAGTGTTAAGAAAAAAGATGTTGATCGCTATAAGAAACTTTACCTTTTTGAAGGGCATCCTAGAAGTCAGAATACGGATTGTGTAAGTTGTAATCAAGATGATAATATTTCTTATGAGGAAGTGAAACTCTCTTTGAGATCTTCGAAAAAGGTAAAGCGCCAAGGACTCAACAACATAAATAGTGAACTATTGAAGAATGGAAGTTTTGCTCTGATTTGCAGATTGTTTCGTCTTTTCAATATGTGCTGGTATATAAACATACGATACCAGGAGTGAAAAAGCAAAATTAATCTCATTTTTCAAAAAATGTGATCGGAACGACTGCCAGAATTATAGTGGAATAAGCTACTGGATGTAGGGATAAGTTATATGCATACATATTGAATAATAAACTAAAGAATACAGCCGACTGTTTTTACCGGAAGATCAAATCGGTTTTAGAGGGAATGGTCTTGGGCAAATGCAATTTTCATAATAAAACAAGTCATAGAAAAGAGGAGAGAATTCAACAATGAGATGCAAACAGCCCTTATCGATATTGAAAAAACTTTTGATAGTGTTATCGGAAGCAAATTAAGAGACATATGTCGAAAAAGAGTTTTCCAAAACATCTAATCAACGATATAAAAAGTTTACATGTAGGTACTACCCATTTTTGTGTAAATATAACGAAAGATTATTACCATCTAAAATGACGAATAAGGGGGTGCGCCAGAGCTAAAGAATTTTTCCCACACTTTTTAGTGTTTATGTAGACGATGCACTCCAAGAGAAGAGAAAATATTTCAACTTCGGGGTACAACTACATGATGATGAAATTTGGAGTGAATTACTTTACGTTCATGAAAAATTAATAATAATTCAAGAAACAAACGATACATTACAGGTAACAATTTTTACATCCTCCGAAATATAACTTGAATATGGTTAAGAATATCAATGCAAACATCAAAGGTTGTGGCTTTTAAAGGAGCTGAACCAATAAGAAGTAATAACATCACTGATACTACGTATAATACAAGAACAAGTGACGTAATTTCAATACCTGGGGTGTAATTTTCTGATGCTGTTATAGATGTTTATATAGAATAGCTACCCGGTTAGCCATGGCCCGCCTGAGTCCTTACTCGAGATAAACTAGATAACTAGATAAAACTTACAAATAATTGAATAATTGTATCTAATCGATATTTATTTCTATTTATTTAGCCCATCGAATTTTTTTAAGGGTGAAAAACCGGATAGTTTATTTATTACAGTCCATATGTAACACGCTGAAAATGAATTCATGACAAATCTAATTTTTCTGTAATTCTTTAGAAAAAAAAAAAAGGTATAAAAGAATTGATGTAAAAGAACACAAAATTTTGCGGCAAAAAGCAAACAGAAACAACAAAGTTGGGTCGTAAGGGGACTCCAGAAACAAGACATAAATCAAATTAATAAATCAAACCAATATTGGGTATAAAAATTCATCCCTAAAATATAGGTTAGGCAATAAACAAAAAAAAAAAAAAATTAAGTGAAAAAATCCAAAAGAGAAATAACGATGAGCAGGAAAACATGATAAAATCTAAGTGAATAGGAAATTTTTGCATTCAAGAGAGATATCAAATTTAATGTTGTTTTTAACACAAATACCGATGTAAAAATTATACCAAAAGACTGATAATAAAGGCTTGGGTTGGGGCAAATCGACTCGATAACGCATGTTTTGAAAAAAATAAGTAAAAATAAAAAAAACATATATATTAAAAATTAAACAAAAATCATAAGTAAATGAATAGACTAAATACGGTAAAAATTTTTTTTTTTTTTATAATTATAAGAAAAAGTAAATTTAATTAGAACCATCGAAATTACACTTTAAATAAATGATCTTTTCCAACTGTTACACAGTTATATGTAAAATATATCTACATTAAAAAAAAGTAAATCTCAATACATAAAAGAATAAATAAAAACATTAAAACCAAAAACTTTTTTTTCAAAATACAAAAACGTTTGTATAAGCTAAGGAAAGCAGGAGGGAAATTTCTCGGTTTACAGTCGACTTTTCCGTATTTTCAATCAAAACACTCAAAGAATAGTAAACTATAGAAAAATTTCTCAAATTACCAGACGAAAGTCAGGATCTTTGTTCGATAAAATGCCTCGAGCATGATCCACTATAGGGTTCAGTAAACAAACCAAAACAATCTTTACCCTCCAAAAGAAAATATTACCTCATTCTACAAAAATAATACCACGTAAAGTGGAATTCTTCTTTACAGATATATCTATTGTTTATTTATTCATTATAAATAATTTCTTCCTAATTTTTTTTTTTACGTGAAAAATTGAATAGGAATTCCTTTAATTGAATTAAAGGAAAGGAATAAAAAGAAATTGCAAATAATCCTATTTTAGCTGTTCTTCTCAAATTATCTGATTTTCCAAAAGAAAAAATAAGATAAATAAATAAAGAAAAAGTACTGGTTAAAATTATGTAAAGTTAATTCTATACAAAAATACTATTACATATTCCAATATAAATGTCCGGAAGAGTTGATTTTAATTCAATATATAATCTCAAATTTAAATTTCGTACATAATGTGATGTTTAACTATCGATAAAATAATTCTTGAAATAACAAAAGGTTAGAAAATATCTGATGTATGCATTAACATTCAATTTAAATACTAACGAAAATAAATTATATATTTATCTGAGTGATATGATAAAATCAAACACATAAGGTATATTTTAATAATACAATGGAGTGTATACTTAAAAGGATCAAACTAGTAAATTCTAAACACACCATTACGTTTATAATAATCACATTTATCAATGAATGGTTAACACAGCAAACAACGAAGTGTTCATCCTACTAAACTGAGACCCTTGCCGTGTTTATCAATCAAACTACACTATTACAAAGCAAACAATAAGAGGCATTAGTGCTAGCGGTTTATTCAAGCATTCACTAGACCGTACTAGTTGTACTGAACACAGTTATTTCATTATCGTATACCGTACTGGATGAATCCAAAGCGAGCTTAACGATAAGGGATCTCTTTACATGTAAATGAACGGTCAGGTAACAATAACTAGGCCAACTGATCCGGTAAATTAATCCAGTATCGAGAATACACCCAAGAATGGGCTCGAAGTACTGCACCTTTTAAATCAAAATTAAATTTATGGGTTTTTAATGAATTCAAAGCGCTTTGGGATGGAATTAATTAAATATCTGTATTATCCGTAACCTAAAAGAAAATAAAATTACGTTTTAAATTTACAAATAGTTTTTGTTTTATTTCTAAATTCAATTCAAGAAACATAAGTAAATACAAACAATAAAGATTTTTTGAATCTAATGGTATAAATCTACGGACTTTCAGTAGAATAATGAGAACGCTGTGTTCAGAGGACTCTTGACATGAATTCAACGTCAAATGAAGTGTGTATTTTGGAATTTCAAAAAAAAAAAAAAAACAGACATTGACAGTTCATATGAAAGGAAGAAATTTATTTGGCGATACTAACTGGCCATACGTAGCTAGGATAACACTGGTCAACAGAAAATTTGAAACTGAAAAGAGAGTAGGTGTTCTATACAGTATTTTATATTCCGGATCTGATATGTATACCGAAACAACCCATCACGTAATAGTTCTTAAGTTACAACCCCTTAATTCATCCGGAGGTCCCAGGTTCGAATACCGGTCAGGCATGACATTTTCACACTCGCTACAAATCATTCATCTCATCCTCTGAAGGTATGCCTAACGGCGGTTCCGGAGGTAAAAATAACACCCCTTAAATGTATTTGTTCCATCATTTATAGACATCATTTAAGTCAGACATTTATAGACATGTCAATGAGTCATCAGATAATGAGAAATTCAACGTGATGAAATTTTTTTCAGTATGAGTTCAGCTCCTTGTATGAGTTTCTGTGTCCTTTAGTTATGGTAGTGGTTTTATCATACACATAATATGAAGACTGTTTCATAAGTGATACCATACATTCAGTGAAAGATTTTTATGACAGAACAACTTTTGTTATTATTTTATTGAGCATCAAGATTACTTAAGTGTTTTATTAGTGTTATTAATGATTTATTAAGTGTGTTTCACGCTGTGTATTATCGCACACTATGATGAAACAATTTTATGAAGTATTTTATAAGTATTTATAAAGTAAAACCTAATTATTTTTTTATAATTAATTATTTCTGTAATATATCAGTTGCTTTCATTCATTAAAACATTTTGAATTTTACAACAAAACTCGGGATTGTAAAAGTTCTCCAAATATTTTTTGTTACGTTTGCGAATTCAATACGAAAAGTCAATAAAAACCATTATAAAATCTGTTGAAAACTGCTTACAAACATTATTTTGACTATCCCGTGAGAGATCAAGATAAATCCTGGGCTTCACATGTAGCATACATCAAGTGCTACGTTAAACTAGCAAGAGGTTAAAAGGAAAAAATTTGACTTTCGGCGTCCCTATGATTTGGTGAGAGCGTACTAATCATTATCATGACTGCTATTTTTGCTTAACAACTGTTACTGGTTTCAATATAAAAAATAAAAGCACTATTATATACCCAAATGTTCGTTCAGCTATGAAACCAATACTTCATGGTGTTGATTTACCGATTCCGATTATGTTAGGGGGACTAATGACTGAACTGGACATAGAATATGTAATTCGTGATCGGCGTATTTATAGACTCATCAAAAACAAGTTTAAAGGCAGTGTTGTATAATTCGAATAAGTTTTCTTCTCTACTGGTAACACGTGCAGTAGGAATGAAAGAAACATATGAAAGGGAAAACTTTTAAAAGCTAGTATCATGAATTTAAAAAACGTATGATAAATACTCATGGCGAATAGTTGCTGACCTGAAAGTGATAGGGCTTCTTCTCGGTCTCCAGTCGGCTGACAAAATATATGTGTTTCTTGTGTTTATAGGGTAGTCGGATACAGATAAACACTACGCAGATAAAGACTAGCCAAAAAGAAATCAGTTTACCACAGGAAATGAAAATGTTGTCAATACTCCCCTTGTAGAAGCAGATCGTATTAATTTATCATCTCTACACATAAAACTAGGCCTGATGAAGAATTTTGTAAATTCATAAGATAAAAAAAGAATTAGATAAAAATGGAGACGGCTTTAAATATTTAGCTGAGGTTTTTTACAATTAAATGAAGCCAAATTATAAAAGGGAAAATTTATTGGGCCACAAATAAGAAAATTAATTAGTAAAAATATATTTCACAGCAAACTGAACCCTAAAGAACTACCAGCATGAAAGTCATTCAAAGATGCCGTTACTATTTTTAGGAACAAAAAAGCTGAAAACCTGATCAGCTTATAAATAAACTCCTAAAGAACTACAAAAATTTAGGCTGCAAAATGTCATTGAAAATTGATTTTTTATATTCCTATTTTGATTTTCTCCTTTAAACTTGCGTGATATCAACGATGAACAAGGAAAAAGCTTCCATCAAGATATATTGCAGCTGGAACAACGTTATCAAAGCAGATTGGATAAATCTGTGATGAGTGACTACTTCTGGGTGATAAAAAGATAACACACATCACTGAATACAACAGGGAAATAAGAAAAAAAGGAATTAAGATAAACATAAATGCCTAAAAAATCAAGGTAGGAATTTTAATTGTAATTATTATTATTATTTTATCATATATAATTTACGAAATTTATCAATAGGTCAAAGAGCCAGATAATTTTAAATTAGAAGAAAAACTGATTTCATTTTAAGATTCAGCATAAAAAATAAATTGTAATTATCCTACTTTAACTGAATTCTACATCACTGTTATTTTTTTTTGACCTGTGTAATTTTTATTGAATACAAACCAGTTGTATTAAGTAATAATGAAATTAAATAGTCAGGCAAGAATGAATTTATGCTAGAATTATGAATGCGGAGTAGAAAGATACAGGCTGAACCTTCCAAGTTTAATCACATTACATCATTAAGAAGGAAGTAGGAAACCCATGTTCCTTTATAAGCTAAATACGCTAACTAAAATTCGTTGTTACAGCAATAAATATGATGATTTCTAAATTTTAGAGAAAAATCTGCTAAGAATATTTACAGCGCATTCAATTACGCACATATTTTCTTTACCAAAATGAGGGCAGGCGTCCGCCAGAATTTACATTTACATTTTGTAAATGTAAATGTACATTTGAATTTACATTTACATTTTACGCCAGAACGTTTACATTTTGTAAACAAAATGTAACGTCCCAACACCCGTAGGGGAAGACACCCACCAAGTGACGATTCCGGCCGCCACACCACTCCTGCCATTCCTAGCCCTGAGGGGGAGTCGTCTGAATGACCTTCGTACTGATTACATATCTCAGTCATCAGCAAGCCTCGGTCGACCCCTCGGCCTCGATGCAAATACCGCGGTTGAAATTTAGCATCAAAGTAAAATACCTTAACAGCAATCGCCCTCGCCGTAGGCTTAGGTCGACCTACACGTAACCATATAGCTACATAACCGCAACGCGGAATCACGAAACTCCGCGCCTACTCTAACCAATCTAACTGTCCATGTGACTCTGAATGCCATATACGCAAGATCAAATTCCCACTCAAAATGCTGCTCGCAGCAATCTATAACATTACACATGTAATATACATTCACTAGGGGTCTAACCGGAGGCAAATACCTCCCAAAGTACCATGTTCACGTGACATTCTCTTCTCGTCACATCTAAACCCACATCAACCCCGATACCGCCACGGCCGCCCGCATAACGAACACACTCCAACGATGCCAAGAATAATATTTCTACCAACGCTCCAACAGAGCAGCGCAATCCTAAAAGGCAGTCACTACCCTGCTAGAACCATACCATAATGCAATCCGCAGTAAGAAAATAACCGTCGCTCGTCACCAAATCGCCTATGTCCAGCCACTTAACTGGACTAGCCGGAACCCTAGCCACCCAGGCTCCTACCTCCTAAACACCTTCCGCAACCCTAGAAGACGCAATGGTCCGCAGAAAGCCAACGACAAACTGCCACTAAGCCCGGGTCTTCCAATTGACCCTTAAATCAAGGCCTGAGCGTAATCTCTCAAGTCCCCTAGCCACTCTGTCACGAGCAAACTCATACCGCGGACAGACGTATAGCACATGGCTAACACTGTCCCGGACTCTACAGTCCGGGAAAAAACCTGACGCCACAAGACGAAAACTAACCGAACTATGCCGAAAAGCGCCATGCCCGGAAAGAAATTGTGTTACGTGCCGATTGGGGGATACCCACCTATTTATTTTTTTTTTCACCTCCGGACCACCATTAGGTTATATCTTCAGAGGATGGGATGAACGAATTGTAGCGTGTGTAAAAAAGGCCATGTCTGACCGGGATTCGAACCCGGGACCTCCGGATGAAAAGCCGAAACGCTACCACTCGGCTACGGAGGCCGGCACCCACCTATTGGCGCACAAGCTAACTACCTCCGGAAACAAATCGTGGGTATACCGACCCTTAGTGGACTCATCCAATCGCACCTGCCACGTATCCAAACCCTGGTTCTCTGTTTCACGCAATCGGTCCGAGGACAGAAGACCAGCTTTCTTAGTTACATACCGTTCCTAGCGCTCAACAGCAAGCAAGTCCAACGGCTAAACACCAGCTATCATATTGACTGCCTCCCGCAAGATTGTCCTGTAACCGCCAAGACCAGAAGACGCTGGGCCCACAAAAGGAAATCACAATAGCACTAACCATCCGATGATCCCAAACAGGTGCGGCATACAACATTATTGACACACACCTTAATACAGGATTCGCAACGTCCTAAAATTTAGCCCCCAATCGGGATGGATTACGCGCCTAATGCCATAAAATGCATCTAGCGCCTCCTTGGCCAAATACCGGAGATGATCCCCAAAGCGCAAACGCTCATCTAGGATCACCCCCAGGTACTTCTGCACAG
>JAAAKQ030269806.1:0-10632 GCA_010016005.3 Zanna intricata | reverse complement strand
TTGGTGGTTGGGTTTCAATTAACAACACTTCTCAGGAGTGGTCGACCTGAGATTGTACAAGACTACACTTCATTCACGTTCATACACATCATTCTCTGAAGTAATAACTTACAGTAGTTCCGGAGGTTAAACAGATAAGAAAAGATACTCATTTGAGAAGTATAGGGAGCCTATCTCGTTAGGTATACTTGGAAAAGGGGAAAATTTTCAATCATTGTTCAACATTTTTTTAACTTTCTTCGCTTCTTTCAAGGTCAAATTTATAGAAATCTAGAAATTTGTTTTTAGATATTTATATGAAAATCACACATACCAAAATATAGTTGATACATTCATTTGTTACCGAGAAATTAAAAAAACAATTAGTAAATTTCATTGTTATTCTGTTTTAATCCTTTAAACTTGGAATTTTAAAATTCCCTTTCTTATTGTGCATTTACACCATAAAAAGAGAATATAAATACAAATTTTCATCAATTTATCTTTAGTAGTTTTTGCTGGGCGTCGATGAATTAGTCAATCAGGACAAGTTGCTTTATAAAGACATACATGTATACATAATTTTCTTGTAATTATGGTGATGATATGAATGTATGTTTATCATCGGGCTATTATGCAAGTAAGACAATAGAAAAAAACGAACTCAACACAACCCTGCTAAGACTGGAATGAAAAGCTCGTTATTTTTGGAAGTAAAGTTGAAATGAGTTAGATCGCTACCATTATGCGGTTAGGAGTATCTAATATACATTTTATTCCTACACACATAATATATAAACTATACACATACAAATTTTTTCCTCAACAGTCATAATGAGGTAAATAAATATACCAACCAATTGTTTAGTTTAGAGACAAAATTTGAAAGTTTATAATAATAACATAAATGAAAAATTTGGAGAGAAAATCATCTAAATTCAGTAATATGAGAAATAGATAGTAATTAATAAAAAAAAAACAAAAAAATCACTTTCGGAGATAGATTTCAATGGTGCTAAATAGGGGATAAAAAAAAATTACCACCTTAAAGTTAAGAAAACTTCAAATTTACTCAATACAAAAACGGTTACATGTGAAAAAGTTTTACATGTTTAGCATAATACGTCAAGCCACATCTTACAATTCCAGCAATATTTTCGTCATCCTTTGCCGTAAGTGTTGGTCATATTAAAAATTATTTCAGACAAAAGTTTTAGGTAATATTTAGAGGACTAACGATCACTTTAAACCGATTTGATATTGTGCCTATTAAGAGAGGTATGATTTATGTTGTCTTCGAAACCCAATCTTTTCCATCCCCTGGGCCAATGGTTGATATTATCAAAAACTTTTACTTATATAACGTTTACGCCCTTATCCAAACAATATTGGGAACTTTAAACGAATTCGATATTTTAATTACTAAGAAAGTTATGGCGATATTTTGTTTTTTTGTTATAAAGCCCCCCATTTCCACCCCCATGGTCCGATTTTCCTTATTAAAGAACACGACAGAGATTTTGGGTCGTTATATTTTATTTATCAATTTGAAAGTAATTGGCGCAAAATTACGGCAGTTGTGCCTACAAGAAATTGAAAAATATATATAGATATATATAAACTGACAGTAGTATTGGGGTCTGAGGGATGTGAAACGCGAAGATATGTCGAAATTTTCCGGAAGTCGAATCATGGTAACCATTACAATAGGTTGCGTTCTTATGAAATCTACCTAAAAATGCTAAATACATGAAAAAATATAACAAATAATTGAAATATTATATTTCCTAGAAAAAGTATATGTTTTATTATTAAGGTATTAAAATAACAGTACCCCATTACAAGTGAAAAATTGGAAAAACTACAAGAGGTGATCTTAAGAAAGGTGGAAACACCTTTTCAATTTTATTATCATTCCTTTAAGGTTTTTACATATGTTAATATGACAAAAAGAGAGCGTAAAATATAACGTAATATTAAAGAGTTAAGCAAGAGTAACCTGAGTGAATGGAGATGAGGACATTGTTCTAAAAAAAAAAAAAATTATATATATATATATATAAATACATAGATACACTATAAAAATACCACAAATCACCCGTATATATCAGATTTCTAGTTATTCAACTCTCCTCTACCACCGACTTCTTTCTACTTAATTTCTAACTAAGACGAACCGTGATGACCTAAAGGTAAACACACACATCTTTATCATCAATCACAAGAAAAGTATCTTGAAAAAGAGAATAATAAGAGAATATAATGAAAGAATAATCAAGAAAAAGAAAATAACTATACCAACTAGAGTGTGACTAGAATAAGATGAGACCAACAAAAATGTTCTTTAATATTTTTTACAAGAAATAATATAAAATTGACCTCATACAACACAATTATTATTATTGTTATTACAATAAAAGAGAAATCATTCGCTGCATTTATTTCTCATTTTATATTAAGTTAAATTACTGGAGGCGAATTCATTCATTATAAAATCAGACATTAATTTCAAATGCGATCATTATATTATAAAACAGGTGTATAAAACGTGATTCACCCAGATTTGTTGAAATTTTAAATGAACCATTTAACTGACACCGTTTAAAAAAAATAAATTGACCAATATTACAAATTATCAGTTTCCTAATAAATCTTGATTTTTAAATTTTACCTTTAAATGTAAAACAAAATGTGGAAATTTCACTTTTAATAAAAATAAATTCGCATTAAATAAATATAAATTGTGTTTACACAGAATGTACTTAAAACGGTGTGCTAACTGTATATAGTCGGATTCCACCTGACAAAATGAACAATAAATGTCCTACGAAAAAACAGAAGATTTCCTTTTAGTTTTCCTTCTATCCGTAGTTTTGAGTTTATTGATGAAAAATTTGTATTTCAAGACCGGATTAAGGAATTAATATTTGGTAAACATATTTCTACCAACGTTATCCTAAGAACTAAAAAAATTACAGTGTACACACGTTTACAAATTTCAAAATGGCGGCCATGTCAGTTTTTGTAATGTGCGAATTTTGAAAATAAAAAAAAAAACTCAAAATATGTTGTAATAACATATAAGTTATTCATACACGATTTTTTATAACTTAAAAATAAGTAAAAATTGTAATGGTAAAGAAAAAAAACTATACATATATAAAAATTTACGGCACAAGGAATACTGGCAACAATCACAATGAAGATATTATTTAAATAGTTTGTTGCGAGGCCAAATAAATAATGTCATTTTTATTAATTATGCAAATAAATAACAGACTTTCAGCCAAAAAAATAATAAAATAAGAGTAATTATTAAAATATCTGACGCTAATTTGAGTGATTTATGTGTTTAGCGTTCTTAAATTAACTTTAACCGATTTTTCCAAATTAAGACACTATCGCGATGTGAGTAAATGTAATATATTAACCAATTTAAGTTAATATGTATTTCTGAATATTACACTATCACACTTACATAATACTTAAATAATATATAACTATCTGCTAAAAAAGACTTGCCTCAATAGTTGCATAAATTTATTTCATCCGATTTAACATTTTTTTTTTTAAATGATTAATTCAGAAAAAGCTCGAAGCTTGTGCATGGAGAATGATGAGATGGACATTTTGTAGCGTATGAAAAATGCGATGCCTGACCAGGATTCAAACCCGGAACCTACCCGGGATAAAAAGCCAAACTTTCGGCCTTAATAAAACAGCGGCTTAATGAAACAACGTTCAAATGTACAAAAAAAAACTCAATTTTTTGCACTAGCTAATAATTACTTAAATTAAAAAAGCTGATAACACAGATAAATGTAGCTAAATCCGCATTACAGGAGAGTCCTACAACTGTGGGTTATTTCTGATGCACGGCTTACACACAAATACTTAAATAACTTAATTTTAAATATTTATTATTTTATTTAAATATAATTTTTGTTTATTTAATTCACAGGTTAAATAGGTAGGTAACTACAGCGCCTGCGTATATCGCATTTAATTCGCGCGAGTGTATCGGTATTTGCGGCGACGGACGGCACTAAATAATGTAATTTCATAATTTAAAGTACATACAACAACAAATTTCACTAATATAATCGGCAGACTAGTGAAGCCGTGAGGCTTAATGCACCAGGTACCAAATCAAACGGGCGATCGAGTTCAAGATCCAGCCATCCGAGTTACATTTTTACACTTCAAATATTATTAATTTATTTATAATTACCGCTCATCTATGACGTTACAACACAGCAGTAGTTTACAGTATTCTTTGAGAAGGGGATGCGTTTCGACAAAAATTTTTTTGTTGAAAATATAGTTAAATTGTTAACAAATGTGCCTAAGAAAAATAACATTAATTAGGCGAAATATTGAGTTACTGAGAGTGACCTTGCTCTACAGCCTCACCCCCTTGACCAATTAAGTTGAAAATTGAATGGCATCAATGCCCCATGTATATAAATAATAATCTGACAAAGTTTGGTCAAAATCGTTCCGGCAGTTTTGGATATATAAGGCGATTTAGAAGTCAACACTGAATACACACACACGCGCGCGCGCGCACACACACACACACACACACAATTATTAACTTCCGGGTATTTCCATCGTGTCTTTTTGAGGTTCCTTAGGTGTCAAAACGTTAAGTTCTGGTGAAAATCGCATATACCCAAATAGGATCTATTACGTACAATACTTTCTTTTCTAGAGCTATAGCTCTGCTATAAAAGAAAGTAATAAATTTAATTACTTTTCATGGATACGAAAATAAACTAGAGAAACATATTTACATAATAAACTACACACAGATTATGATACACGGTGAACAATTGGGAAGTAAAAGATATATTTACGAATGTGGGGAATAGAATAGAATATAATATCAGATAAAGTAAAAGAGAAGCAACAAACCAAACTCATTTTTTGCTGAATTTGGTTTGTTGTTTCTTTAATTTAATTTTGAACGGTTTTGCGTTCAAAATTATAGAAAGCTTAATTATAGGTATGATAGAAATCTTATACAATATTGTAGATCCGATGGAAAGCTTAATATGAAAAAAAAACATAAAAAGAATTTCAATGTAATAAACTGTTGTAAGGGTAAATAACGTTTTTTTAAGTAATGACAAAACGTTATAGTTTTCTCGAAAAAGATTGAATACTCAAACAAACAAAAAAAAAAAAAACTCTTTTTTTAATAGATACCAAGTCTGTGGAAGTTAATTCAAGAAAAGAAATGACAGACGTAGGATAAAAATTACATCTTTCAGAAACAAAATAGAAAGATAAATGTAACAATGAATCACTACTAATGTAGAGCATAAAGTAATTTATGGAAAATGAGTGGAACATATTTGGATATGAAGAGACTACCCTTCTATTAGTTCTAAAAAGAAAAAAAAAAACTTTATTTGTAACTGAACGTAATACAGGTGGAAAGGCGCCAGTCACGGTAGATATGAAGGTCGTTACCATGGTGATGACTCTAAAGTTGCCGTAATCCATAAAACTGCGCGAAAAAACTTAAGTAGTACCCTTTCCTTTCCGTGAAACGTCTAGAAAATATAAGAAACCGTACATCAGTAGTTCGTCTACTCATTCCTTCTCACGGACATTTTCACTTCTCCAAGTCCATTTTGAGCTAATAACAAAGTGTGTGAACCGGCAACCAAGTAACACTTTTTTACTTTCTCGATTATATTGTAAACTGTATAGTTAATCAGAATCATATGTATAAAGAAAAATATCCTGATCTGAGCAAATTAATGCCGGGAATTTTACGAACGTGACGTTTCATGACTTCCTCTAACGAGAAAACAGAACTTTACCTTTGAAAAATTTCGGAAGGATATATTTAGGTATATTACCCTGATTTGCTTGATATTTCAGGATGGGATGGACCGATTTGGTACTATAATTTACTATAAATGGGACATGAAAGCTTTATTGTATTGCCATATTGAATATGTAGTCACTACTGTTTGTTATATAATTATATAGATACAATTTAATTTTTCTGACAGTAATTTTAATTAAAAAAATACTTCCAATTACGATTAAATATGCGTTTTAATTGTTCTCATTTAAAATTTAAGTTTCAACTCTGAAACAGGATGTGCCATGTTTAAAAATAATAATTGCAATTGCTGTTTTTAAGAACGCATCTTAAAAACAGCAATTGCAATTATTATTTTTAACAGAGGGTAAGTTTAAAAATTTAGGGGCGCTAGAAAATGTTTGATTCTCAATGTGGGCGGTGGACGAAAACGTTTATGAATAAATGGTCTACAGGAATATGAGGAAGATTTGGAAATACAGAGTAAAAAACAATTTTTCTTTTCGTCGCTTCAGAACTCAGAAACATTCTTCTACTGATTTCCATTACAACTGGTCCGTCATTTTGGCTATACATTTGGGTATTTTAATCCAGGAAAATAATAAATCGATTTTTTCCGTCAGTTATTACTTTGTTTGATATCTTGAGAGAGAATTAAATTTTTATTAAATTTTGTAAATAATTTACGAATATAGGTCAGATCATTATGCCATTCAATTTTAGTTGCAATATGTAAAGAGGATAAGGAAATATGATTTCCATGGTCCCGTCTCTTAAAACTTTACTCAGAGAGTAAAATCATCTTTTTACATAATTCAATATATCTTAGAAGGTTTTTGCACTTTTATCAGCAAAGTAAAATGTCCAATAAATCTTGTTAACTTGTATTACAAATAAAAAGTATTATTATATCAGTATATACAAAATGATGAAGTTATTAAAGGTAAGAGGGTATTAATAAGTAGTAGAGCTGAAGGTAGATTCTGCCGGCATTTAAAAAAAACAAAATATAATAGAATACAAAAAACATTCAAAAATGTAATAACAGTTACCCAACTGGAAAACTGATAGCAAAATAAGAATTTAGAGCCAACCAAATTTATGTTAACCAAACATTTTATGAAAATTAAACGGTAAGTTTGAGCATTTTAGGAAGCCACGAACGCGCACAGTGCAATGGCAAATACAAGTGATCCAAATAATGGTGAGGCTGCAATGCCACATGGCCCTGAGGGTAGCATCATGTTATCGAATAGTCTCTGCAAAAGCTGTTTGTGTGGCGGCTGGTATTCCATCTATTGAATTAATGGCGCTTAGGTTGTTTGAGCATTGGGAAGACCGTATTCGTGATGCGGATTAACGGCTAATGAGTAGATGGCAGGAGCGTTGGGACAACGCGACGTCAGGCAGGCTGATACCATTAAGTGGAATCACAGATCAGCAAAGAATAGGAGGAGTTGAATTTTGAGATGGCTCAGTTCTTAACGGGCCAAGGTCATTCAACTCCTACCTATTCGCCCGAGGTTGGCGTTCTTCTCGATTTGTGTGTTTATTACGATAAGTGTGACACTCCTGAACATACGACATTCGCCTGCAGCCGTTCGATCCCGCAAAGAGAGAGGTGTAGAGAAATACTAGGAGAGATTACTGCCAAAAACAATGTTTCTAAAATGCTCTTTAGCAGCCTTTTGACCAGTTTTCGAGATGAGAAGAGGAGGTGCTGAGGTAGGTAAGCCTGGAATAGTAGTGTGTAGGTGCTCCTGCTTGCGGGGGTAGCTACCCCTAACGATGGCGTCAGGACTCCTGCTGCCTCAACGATTCAACGAAACGGGGTCCGTATTACACTTATGATGCTGCGTTATACCGGCTTGGTGAGTTCGCCATCGTGATGGTGAGGGGGAGAGGTTTTAGTTGGTAGGAGCCCAACCGTCTGAACCGTCGGCTGGGAGAGCTTTCCCCTCCTCCGACGAAAAAACAAATGGAAGTTTTAAATGCCCACATGTAATTGTGGCTGTAAATGCGTACGATCGCTAGGACACAACTAACAGTGTTGTAAGTACAGAGAAATAGTCTATTTAGAGACAAATATAGTAATAATAATAATACAAAATTTTAACAACTCTACATACAACAATTATTTTGTGCATAAGAAAAACATAGCAGGAAACTATACTTAACAATTTATTTTTTAATAACAAAAGGTATTCAAAGTATTTTACTAACTTAAAAAAAAGCAAACAATGTAGCAATCGAATAACAACAATACAAAGAACCAAATAATAAAAATAAACAAACGTTAGTAGTAAATACTTTCTCTCGTAACTTTATTTAGTACACTACATAATGACAATTGATTACATAAACTATTGCGCATACGGTGTAGGGTGCACACCAGACAAGCGCAATGGTTGTTTAATAGTATCGGGCCGGGCGTTAGTTAACGTTAACTGAGTATAACAAGCCATTGAGTTAGGCCTGATTTACACCGACCAAAGTGGTCAACTCGCAATTTTATTCAGTTCTCAGTACTCGTTTCGCTCATAATTAATTAGGTTTCAATAATTTTACATTAAAAAGATTAAATATACCATATATAATATATACTATATAGGCCATACCGTATTAAATAAAAGTTAATTAATAAATTTAAAAAAAAAACTCGATAACAACTTTCATTACGTTAATAAATAAGTCCTTTATATAAAGAATCCTTTATATAATGAAAATTTACAAAAGAAAAATCTTTAAATGTTGAGTAAGTGCACGGATAGTAATAAACACCTCGTTTATAGGCGATCCGAAAAGTTATTCTAGAAAACGGTATAATAATTCCGAAGAACAAAAAAGCATTCCGTGTCAAGTTTTCTTGGAAGAGTGAGGAATCAAGTAGTTTTATTTTCAGATACGAATATACTGTGTAATACCATAATTTCAATATCACCGATTTACATATCATATTTAGTAACATCTTGATTCTGTTTATAAAAAAAATCTGATGTGGACACCACATGACTTCCATGATTGCCTATTAAATTACATATACACATTTTAAAAGTATGTAAAATCTTATTTCACTAATAACTTCTAATTTTTTTCATATATTTTTTTTATTGTTATTTTTTAATTATATTTATTGTAAACATTTTTTTACAAACAAAGGTTAATAATTATTAATAAATTAATATATTAAAATTTTAAAAAAATTAAAAGAAAAAAGAAGGAAATGAAGTCGTACTCGAACCGATACGCCTTTACCTTATAACATCCAAATATTTCATTAAAATTTTATTTGGCTACAATTCTGGAACCAATAAAAATCATTACCACTTGAGATATAGCGTTGGAAAGCTCTCAATGAGGGCTTATTACATTACTGCAGTAATAAAAAGTGCCAAGTCCAAATTTTTTGGATTATCGGCGTTTTTGGACAATTTCAATCAAGTCGATTGTAATCAAAAGGGGAAGTGCAAAACTAGATGTTACAACAGTCCTAAATCTAAAGTTTCAACATTCTAACGGCTAATTCGTTTTTGAGTTATATGAGATACATATGAATACATCGTACGTACATACAGATGTCACGACGAAACTAGTGAAAATGGATTCAGGGATTGTCAAAATGGATATTTCCATTGAAATCTGATAACCGAATTTTTTTGCGATTACAATACTTCCTTTCTTCGAACAAGGTAGTAAAAATAATGACCATATAATGGATATCACTACTTTCAGAGAGATCAATTCTTGATCTAATGTTACTTGTACTCTAAATGTTCTACATTATTAATAATCATTAAAAAAAAAGATGTTTATATCTCTGTGTAGATCTTTTAAAATTATTGTCTTTCGAAAGAAAGTGGTGAACTGAAAGTAATAAAATTAGAAAGCAGAGAAGTCCACTTAGAATTTGTTTTGAATGTTTAAATCAAATTACAAAATAAAACGGAGACTTCAATTATTTTAAAGAACTCATACATATATTTCAATAAAAAATCTTTTAAAAACTAGGATAAAAATGAACTAACCGGATAAAAAAAAGCTGATGTGGACAACCACATGACGTATTTGTAGCCTATTAAATTACATATAAACATTTTTTAAAAAAATAAAAAATTCATAAAAATTTTATCTAATAACTTCATATATATATATGTATATATATATCAGTTATATTAATAACTTCTGATATTTTCTCATTTTTAAAATTTTTATTGTTATTATTGAATTATTATTTATTGTAGACGTTTTTTACAACCCGAGGTTAAAAATCATTATAAATCAATATAATCAAATTAAAAAAAAGAAGTTACTAAAAAAGGTGATGAAGTCGGATTCGAACCAATACAGATTCAAAGGTCCAAACACATCATTAATTAGTCGAGAGTTGTAAGGTTCAAATCCTAGTAGTTATTTTTATACGGATTTGAATACTACATCGTGAATACCGGTGTTCTTTGGTGGTTGAGTTTCAATTAACCATACTTCTCAGGAGTGGTCAACCTGAGATTGTACAAGACTTCATTTACATTCATACATATCATCCTCATTCATCCTCTGAAGTAATACCTTACGGTGGTTCCCAACGCGAAAAAAGATAAACACATCATTAATTAATTAATTGGCTACTAGCGGACCCGACAGACGTTGTCCTATACACACGTCTTAAATTTGAAAATTTTAAACTTTTTTTAAGCTAACTGTGTGGACGGTTTTGATGAAAATTTTTAATAAAATGTTATTACAATATCTAACGTCATTACATGTACAGTTACTACAATTCGACCAATCGATAGTGTGTGAGTATGTGTATA
>JAAAKQ030269795.1:0-10632 GCA_010016005.3 Zanna intricata | reverse complement strand
TTCGGATCTTCAGACCCTTCTTACTCTCCGCGAGGGCGACCTGCAGCTCCTTACGCATCTGACTGCTGGTCGCAGTGAAGCCCTTCACCCTATTAACAAACGCCACTTCGGGTCGTCGAACATTGCTAGCCTCCCGCCCACGCCTCACCTCAGCAAACCTCATCACTGCTGCATACATACCTCTTAACATCACATCACATACCTCTTGCTCATCACAACAGCATACCTCTTCTGCTGTTCCTGAGGTGGAGCGGGCGCCTCAACAACCTGTACCTCTTTCAGTCGTGAGGCCAAACCCTCATACTCCTTGGCTAGCGTGGCAAATGCCTCCTGCAAAAATTGCAACCGGGGCATAACCCTACCTCGCCTATTTCCGCTTACATTCCTCAAATTACCCACGTAGGCGCGCAGACTCTCAAATTCTGCTTAAAATTCCAAGGCCAGGGGGACGGAACTACCGGGCTTCCCTTGAGCCATATAGAAATCCTCAATAGTGGTCAGTTTATAACCTGGGTGGAAGGCCCTGATCCAACCACCAACACTTTATCCTCGGAAATGGGGGCGTCCGTAAAGCCCAGCCCCCTCCGCCGGCTTGTCATCTCCCTACCACGGACTCTACTTTACTCATGGCTGGAACAACCCTAGCCAACTATCTAAATTATCCTAAGTCCAAATGTGAACAAAACCTAAAGAAAATGTACGTAACCTACCAACGATAGGTTATGTTATCTTAATGTAACTAAAATGTATTAAATTAAATTAGAAACGCATACTTGAAGAAAACACCAAACACAATCAACAGAACAGAAACAAACGTAAAGAAAGACTGAAAACACTGAACAAAATATTACTATTAGTACTCAATTGATAATACACATACACATGGTATGATCAACTACATCTGTACCAAGGTAGTACAATCAATCCTTGGAGGCTCAAACCAGCCGTCCCTAACAAGTGAAACAGACGCTGACCAACCACCACCCGATCCGGGAACAGACGCAGCCTGGATTTTTTATTTCTGTGTTGGTCCACGTTTGATATTTTATTTCCTACCTATCCTGCATATTTACAGAACCTTCCCTATCCGCCTAAAAGGGGTACAGATGACCACCCCTAGGTTTACTTCTATTAATACAAAAAAAAAAAAAAAATAGTGTCTAGTTCTCTATATTATTCACATAATAGACGTCTTAACATTTCCTCGAGCCTAAAAATAATAACTATTTCATTGCACGGTATTTTTAAAGCAGTAAATAAATAACGGATTTATTCACATCAAACACATTGTACTATATGTTTTATAAAGAACCTGTATGTAAATGGAATACTTCACGAGTAGAAAAAAAGAATTGGTTCCGTATTGGCAGTAATAATTAAGGAAAACTGTGGAAAAACCTTGAGAATTGAATCGCAAATTAAACTTAAATATTATTATAATGAATAATGGGAACAGAATAATAATTAATAAATGTTGTTAAAAAAAAATAAATAAAAAAAAAACAAACAGAAATAACTATTTCTATCGTTTTTCTTCTATTTCTATTTATTTTTATTTTTATTTAGAAATAGAAATAAAATAAAAATGTGTTGTTCAATTCAACACATAGATATAAAAATGTTAATTTTACATAAAAAGTGATTTGAACTGAGAGCTGGAATACAAATTCGATTTTAAATCCTATTTATATACGAATATATTTTAATTCTTTTTATTTCGTTTCGATAAAAGACTCTTTTAAGTAATAAATTATCTAATCTATATATAAATAAATTTAACGTTTCTAATTTTATGTTGGCAAGATTATAGTAAAATTAACTAAAGGTACAGAATGACGTCTTAAAAATACCTAAATAGTAAACTGAAATAATTATATCTATATTTATAAATAATAAGCTTAAAATAAATCAAAGCAAGCTAGATAATTATTTTAAGTTAAAATTTAATACTAAAATAATCATTATGTAAAAATTACAAATCATAAAATATATTTTGTTTACTCTATTAAATATTTAGTAATAATTTTTTATAAACAAAAAAAAATTTGATGTGGTCACTACATGACTTCCTTGTATGCCTATAAAATTACATATATACATTTCGTTTAAATGAAAAGTACATAAAGCTTTATTTCATTAATAACTTCTGATATTGTTTCATATTTTTTATTATTTTTTTTTTTTTATTGTTATTATTGAATTATTTATCGTAAATTTTTTCTACAATCACAGAATAATAATTATTAATAAATCAGTACATCATTTAAACTAATAAAAAAAGTTAAAAAAAAAAAGAAGAAGTCTTATTCGAAGCGATGTGCTTTATTCTTGTAAGATCCAGATATTTCATTAATTAAAATGTTATTTGGCTATAACTCTGGAACCAATGAAAATAAGTACCATCTTTCCAATGATATATCACAAGTGCTCTTCCATGCAGTAATTATAATTGTAGTGCAGTAATTATAACTGCAGTAATAAGCTCTTAATAAGAGCTTATTATTGCAGTTAAGAAAAAGTAAAAAATCAAAATTATTTTGGATGTTAGGCTTTTATGGACAGTTTTGGTTCAGTCGATTTCAATCAAAAGGAAAAATGCACAACTAGATTTTACAGCAGTCCTAAATCGTTGTTGAATTATGCGAGATTCGTACATATGTATGTATAGAGGTCACCCCGAAACTAGTCAAAATCGATTCAGAGATGAATATTTCCGATGAAATCTGAAAAGTGGAAATTTTCGCGATCTCGATATTTCCTTTACTTTGTACAAGGAAGTAAAAAAGTTATTGTTAGAGAAAAAAAATTAATGAAAACAAAATTATCATAGAAATAACATAATTATAACTTAATAAAATATACTTTCATACTAGTATTTTAATTTGTTTAGATTTTTATGGTAAAAACTATTAACATTTAAATATGTCTGCAATGTAAAGATAATTATTAAATTATTATTTTTTTTAATATGTTTTTTATAAAATAAAATTCTATTTTATTTTGTGTTTTTTTTTTTTTTTTACTAATAAAGCAACCAGATTAATATAATTACATGATATAAGAACAAATCAGTGACAAACTCTTTATTTTTTACAAGAAAAAAAAAATTCTTAATTTTTAAAAACTGTCCTTTCGATTAATAAAAATATAACATTAGCATCTTTACACAATGAAAATAAATAAATAATGACTGATAAAGATAAATGTAGAATTCTTTTTTAAAATTTTTTAATTAGAAAACTTGATTAATAAAATTAAAAAAAACAGTATAAATTTATAAAAAGATTTTTGAGTATTTATCGAAAAAAGGTATTTCATTAATAAATAATAAAAAGCCATTTCGTATACATTAGTTCGATAACAAAAAAAATTTTAATGAAAGTAATTTTTTTCGCTGGATAAAAAATTCGTCAAATCTTTAGGCATCATAATGAAAATGGCGATCTGATACGACCAGTTCAAAGATTTCAAAATTTGCCAATATTGTCATGTTTGATAAATTTACATAAAATATGGTTTCATGTAAGATTAAATTATAATTACACCAAGAACAAACCCACAAGCTTCCAAACTTGTGTTTGGAACTTGTGTCTCTCTTAATAGAAGAGAAAGATTCATACAGTGAGCTTTACTTTTATAACCAAATCTATCAATTCATGACAATTTAGATTAAAAAGGTTGTAATAAAAAAATAGAGGAGTGATATAATAACTTATGAGAAAGGATTTATAAATTCTGCTCGAAATTGGTAGCACAGTATTCCAATATTTGGCAGCCAGTCATTGAATCACAGCTATTTTTATATAAGTATGATATTTTTTCTTTTTTAATTTATGCTATTGTTAATGTTAAAATTACTGTAATCAACCTGTGATAAAAATTTGACGTATGATAGAGAATATTATTTCAAAAGTGCCTTGGCGATGAATTGCTTTTGATAAATCTCTTCAGGATAATTTTGCTGTTATCAGAACTAGTTTATATCTTATCAGATTAAATGTCTAAACGTATTATAACCTATAAACTTCTAATAAATTTATTTTAAGAACAATATTTTTTTTTGTTACTTGAAGGTATCGGGAAATGAAACACATATTCATATTATCCACTTCCAGGACATAGTAGCTCTTCGCTTTATTACTAATTCCAGCAGTTTCTCATGATTAGAAACTTCTTCCATATTTGGGTACAGTAGCAGTTCATTGCCCTGTAACTCTCTGCACATCCCCATCTAACCATATTACTTCGATTCCTTGCCATTCTACTTTTAATCCGATTCAGCGCCCGCAAAGTATTATATGGCAATTAAATGTCTTCCAAACTAAATTTCAACTAAAGCTCCTCTTTGAGTACGAGACCCTTTTTGTATCTCCTTCCACAAATATTCTGAGTCTCAGGTGAAACCTCTAAAATTCAGTTCTATGGTTGAACCTATTTCTAGATTTAAGCTGGAGATTGACAATACATAGGTTGTTTAGTATCTGTCGCCTATTTTTTTCCTTTCCATTTCTTCCACTACTTTTCGGTCATATGTTAGGAAGCAGTGTACCAACTAAAGCGTAAATACTGTGAATTTATTTTACGTTCAGACAACCATTTACAATTTACAATGTATCCGTAGCCTGAAGCTACGGAATACTGATTATGCTCACCGTGCTAAATCTATCTGTTTGGGAATAATATTATTTCACAAGGAGATATTTTGTTTTTATATTAGGGATTATTTCAAAGTTTTTAGTGATAACTTAGATCAATCAAACGTATAAAGAAATAATTTTTACTAATATATTTATTTCTCATGATTATAATGCATGACGGCTACAGAAAATGTAGCCTTCAATTTTTAAAACGTTTTTGAGTTTTTAATTAAAATGTAAGTTTAATAATAATAGTTAAGAGATATGATACGGGAAAACCTTATTAGCAATGATGACAATGTAATGTTTATGATATTTAAAAATAAATCGTATAACTGGAATTTGTATTAACCATAATTATTTCATTTCATTAATTATAATTACACATCATAATCAACACTTCTGAAAATAAAAATAAAAATGTAACTTATATTTTTCTTTCAGAATGCTTTTTAATTATAGCCATCAATCTTAAACATTTTTTTTTCTGCTTTTTAACAAGCTAATCTTTGTGCTTATGTAAGAATATTGTATGAGATAACTCAAGAAAGCTTGAAGAATTTTAAAAATATTTGATGTAGTTTTAAAACCTACTTTATTCAAAATAATTTTATTCATGTATTAATTAACAAATTCTAATCAATCTTTTTATAGATTGTTTTTAACTTTTACTGCTACCAGCTTAAATTTTTTTTTAATATTTTTTATTCTCTGTACGAAAATCGAATCCAAACTTAATTTTGAATGTGGGGTTAACTATAGTTATGTTTTATTTACATAGATGACTAAATTATAATTCTCTCCATAAGCGAGCGGCACTTTTTTTTATGTCTATATTTATGACATTTATTAATCGCACTTATTAACTTCTTTACTGGTGACATATGCATGTACTGTTGTTATTAAAATAAGCTTCTAAAATATTTCAGTCAAAGAACTTTTAAAAGGAATTTGTTTTGATATCTCTATTATTTGAGTTTTATCATTTGTTCATGCGGGTTTTAAAAATCCCCATCATTTATAATTATGGGATGAAAGACCTTAATTCTCACCGAACTTTCTATTAGAGTGGTGAAAATTTAAGATTTAAACATTTTCTATTGTCAAGTAAAAAATTTTGGTGATGTTAAAAGTGGTTCGACTGAATTTTTTCACAAAAGTAAAACGGGTTAAAGATGTCTTAAATCCATTGAGCCTTTGGTTCCTTCCATCAAAAACATCTGAAGCGACTTTGACTGTCAATCGTTAAAAATATTATTATATAATATAATCAATATTATCGGTTCAGTCTTAATATTAGTAATAGTAATCAGTAGTACAATTAGCATAGTATAATACACTATATGGTTCAGTACTGAACTATGGATTCAACACCAAAGAAAAGATCACTTACTTCATTCTATATATATATAATATATACAGTAATAATAATAATTATTATTATTATTAATTTATTGAGTTGTATTACAATTATAATAACATTTCCTTTAACCTACAATAAGCTTTTTCGATGCTTAATAATAATAATTATATGCATATATATATGTATTGCCCCGAATGGCTTCAATGTCACGTAGAATCTTAAAACCTTCTGGCTGCCCTGAAAAGGGCCGTTTTTGTCGCCGAATGGCTTCGGCTCGTTGTTGTTAACCTCGTAATAGCTCTGAGAAGGGCTGTTATTGTCGTCGAATGGCTTCGACGACGCGTTGTAGTTTAAAACCTTGTGATAGCCCTGAGAAGGGCTGTTTGAGGTTTTCACGTTAGCTCTGAGAAGAACTGTTGGATTCGGGAGATGATCTCCGGCGAAGTCGAATCGGCTGCAGTCGAGGAGTTGCGACTCATCCGTTGAAATTCGACCGAGCTTTCTCTCAGCGACATTTGGGTTCCCACTACAGCGTGGTAGTGGAGACCCCAGAACCCCGCAGTGTCGGGTCGGCGTCGGTCATCATTCGCCGGCGTCGAAGTCTGTTGTTCTCGAGCGATCCCATGCTGGGCCGGGTCTCGCAGCTGCGTCCGCCGGCCAGGGTGACGGAAGCCCGGCGAGCTGGAGCAGGCATGTAGCGTCCGCATCCAGCAGCTCCCTAAGCGGGGTGGTCCCACGTTGAACCGGCCAGGGAACTCCTTCAATCTTCTCCAGGTGATGGTCGACGATGAAGTGACACTTCGGAACGGAACGCAAGGATGTTTGGAGGGTGCAATACCCTCCTATTTTTCGCAGTATACGGGGAGCTTGCACCCTTTGCTGCTGTGTGACTACTGAAATGACGGGTATACATAAATAAAATGGCTGTAATTCGTTTAGGAAGTGTGGATTGCGTTCCGATCCCTGGGAGGGTTTTGTATGGTTGGGACCCAGCGGTTAGATATGCTAGTTAGCTTATCACTTGCGATGCCTCCCTTTCCGCCCGGTGTGAGCAGAAATCCCTTTGTATTTTTTTAATAGGGGACGCGCTTCCTCTCGGGAAAGTATCGGAGGCGATTTTGGGACCTACCCTTGAAGCATATGGCTTTCCGAAGCCACTTGTGTTTGTTTGGGCCTATTCAGAGCGTTCAGCCCCGAGTCTAGCCCGGTCATGATTAAGGACGAGAATGATAGTTAGGTATCCTTCTCATCTTATTCCCGTCTGTCTCCCGAAATATGTCTCTCGAAATAATCTCTAATAAATCCGCTGGCAGTAGCCTTTAATTATTCGAGCCTGTAGTGGTGGGGCAGCGCGCTATGGTAGGGGAAATGCGCGAGCAGCTAGCTAAGTGGTGGGAGTGCCGCCTGTGTATGCACGTACGTATACTGCACTCCCGCTGACATCCGAGCGCGTTCGCCGATGATTTACCTTAAGCATGTGGTAACAATATACATATATATATATATATATATATATGACTGACTATTCAAACAACCAGAACTAATCCCGGTTGATTTGTTGTAAAGCTGCGATTTTATGTGTTCACTTGAAACTTATTAGTAAATAATTAGAAAATGTATCAAATTTCAAGTCTAAAGAAAATAAAGAAGAATGTGATTCAATTTGTTTTAAATAAACTTAAATAGGGTTTATATGAAGTGACATTATATCCAGACAATTTCGAACTTGCCTGTTTGACGAGGTTTAGTTGTGACTGATTTAAAAGGTTTTCTGTAGATATTTTATATAGGTGTAATATAAATAAATACAATTTTCAATCATTTTTACTTTTCTGTTTAGAGAGTGTTATAGCTCTAGAAGGGGAAAGTATTGTAATCGGTCCAATTTGAATGTATGCGGTTTCCACCCTATCTTGACGTTTTGACGCCTAAAGAACCCAAAAAACTGGATCTAAATTTTCCGGTTATTAATGTTCGTATATATGTTCAGTGTTGGCCTCTAACTCACCTTATATTTCCATTACTAATAGATCGATTTTGACCAAACATGGCCAGATTACTTCTATATATGGAGTACTGATGCCATTTTTCAACTTAAAAGGTCAATGGGGTGAAGCTATAGAGCACCGAATCTCTCAGTATCTCGAGATTTTTACTTTTTTAAGGTCATATTTTTCTTAGGCACATTTCTTAAAAATTAAAAAACTAACATTATTTGCAAAAAAAAATTATAAACTCGCATCCCTATGCAAAAAAAAAAATAGTCTAAAATTTAATCTTTATTAAAAATTACTAAATCTTAAATTAAGTAAATATTAATTTAACTAATTAAAAGTCATGAATTTTTTTAACATTTTTCTTCTTTCTCTTCTTTATTGTAATCAAAAGTGCTTTTAAAAAAAAAATTTTATAAAATTAAATTTTGACTTCCACTTTTGGGTTCCCGCAAAAATTAATAAACATGGTCGTTTGAGGTATCAATTTATGCATTTTCAAGGACGCTGAAAACGATTTTAGTACTTAAATTTGTTAAATTGGAAGCATTTTTTTTTTAATAATAACAGATTTGAAATTTGCGCTTTTAATCTCAAGCCAGTATTATTATCTTTTAATTATAACATAGGATTTTGTCAGTATTTTTTTAAATATAATGTATTAAATTATATTTTATTTATATATGGTCGCGAGATGGGAAAATTCTACAACTCTTGTCAGCTTTTTTTTAATAATTAACAAAAAAATTATTGTAATATAGGTTTTTATGATTTTACTATAGGTTTGGTTTATTGATTTAAGATTCAGTAAGACATTTTTAATAATTCTATCAAATTCATTAATACGAATTATGTTGTCAACATGAAGTATAAACTTGCTGATATATACTAGTAGTAATTTAATTCGAGAAAGCTATTGCTTTAAAATTTAACTCAAAAAAGGTAGTGTCGCTTTTAATTCAAATAAGTTTAAAAAAAATTTATCTTATTGAAATTTAATTTAAATTTTTAAATTTTAAAAATATTGACAAATTGGTCGGCCTCCGTGGCACGAGTGGTAGTGTCTCGGGTTTTCATCCGGAGGTCCCGGGTTCGAATCCCGGTCATGCATGGAATTTTCACAAACGTTACACATCATTCATCTTCATCCTCCGATGTAATACCTAATGGTAGTTCCGAAGGTTAAAAAATTATATATATATATATATATAATTTCCTAGTTATAGGTTATTTAAATTATACTTATTTGTCAATATTAAATAAATAATACTAATAATTTATCATAACAAAGAATTTACGCATAGTGTAGAATAGAGCAGATATAGGTAATAAACGTAAACGGTTAAGGCGGAAAGTGGGGGGATATGTGGCGATCTTGTGAAGTAGTGAGCGAGCAACAACGATCAGCATGAAGCGTGGTATGCTTACCGTATAATATAGTAAAACACCAGACAGGTTATGTACGCCCATCCCGGCTGCTGGCTTCTGTAGTCAGTACTCCTTTAGAGAACAACTGGTGAAGTGTTCTTGAAATTACAGTGTTATAGTGTGTTAGTTTTTTTTTTATTTTGTTTTGTTTATTTATTTATTCTGTCGGATTCAAACTTGAGGTAAAGTAATCCTTATAATTAAATTTTAATAATTTATTTAATTTATGCCTGCGTTAAAAAAATGAAAATTTTAATAAAAAAAAAATTATTTTTTTTTCAAAAAAACTGAAAAAATTTATTATTATAATTATGTATTGTAATTTTTTTAAAATAATTTTTTCGCAGTCTTAAATATTTGCTTTTATAATGAGATATATTTTTAAATAATCTCTACCATTTGGTTGAAGGTGGTAGACTTTAAAATAATTTAATAAATTTTTTATTTATCTACATTTAGTTCAAGAAATTTTATTTTAAATCTAAAAGTAAATTAAAAACCTCTCATATTTTATCACTTATAATATCTTTTGCTAAATATCAATGAAAATATAATTAACATTTTTTACAGCAAGTAAAATATATGTAATAAAAAAAAAAGATAAATAATTTTATTTTCAAATAAAAAAATTCAGTGTTAAATAATTTACTAAATGGTATTCATAAATATGAGCCACACTGAAATATTACTGTAGTGAACTAACAAGAAATGATAAAAACTAATTAAAAAAGAAAAATATTAAAAAAAGTAAAAAAAAAAAAATACTTTTAAGTCTTCTTTAAATTAGTCGGCTGTGAACGTTCAGGAATTGTTTTCTATTAAATAATTCAGATAGCTTTTATAATAAAAAATTCCCTTCAGTTATTTTTTTATTAAACTGTAGTATATGATTAATATGGTTTTATGAAAAAAAGTGTTTAATTCTGCCAAAATTTAAGTTCGTCCACTAGGAAAATTATATGTTGGGATACCGAAATGTATAAACAAATTTAGACGCGTATTTAATTTATATATTTTTTAAACAAATATTATTATTTAACATGGAAAGAGTTACGGTTTACACACACACATATGTGTATATATATATATATATATGTATTTTTTTTATATATGTGTATATAAATTTCATACTTTTTTTATCTGTTTAGCCTCCGGAACTACCGTAAGGTATTACTTCAGAGGATGAATGAGGATGATGTGAATGAAGTGT
>JAAAKQ030269784.1:0-10632 GCA_010016005.3 Zanna intricata | reverse complement strand
GCCTGACCGGGATTCGAACCCGGGACCTCCGGAATGAAAGGCCGAGACGCTACCACTCGCGCCACGGAGGCCGGCGATAGTTTTTAATGGAATATTTATGTACATCACAACTACAACTTTTTCTAACAATTCGGACATTTATAACTACAAATTCATAAACAAGACATGATTGATACTATGCGTATCCATAAACTCAGTATATCGGCTCAAAGACCTTTCTACTTTCTTATAATGGCCCAACCAGAAAATTGACATACTTGTCGCTAATTTAACACAAGCCTCATATTAAATCACCTTAACAATATTGTCACCATTTCAGAACATACTTTGCCCAATGCACATTTAAAAGCTGGCAAACAGCACATTAGGTATTTATAATATTTTTAAACTACACCACTTCCATTTACAATGTATAAATTATTCAACCCAATTGAGAGATATTTTAGCAGTATGTATTCTGGACAGAATAAATGATCTGATATAAAAACATGTATATGAGTTCAAAAGTATTAGTTAATTCTTACAATAACTAAGTGGTAAATAAAATTTTTAACATAAAGAAAGGAGTTTATTCTACACTGTATTAAGTACTAAGGGGTCACTCAATCACACAAAACGTAGGGAAAGGGAAGTTGGAATTTAGTTATAAAAAAATTACGCAGAAGAGGAAGTACCAGTAATTAATAAATAACTATTTTCAATAATAGAAATAAAAAATCAATAAAAAGGCTGATGCTTATAAAAAAATTAAGAAAATTCTAAACAAAATCACAATTAATTTTTTTTTTAAAGATTATTGTTTTTCAATTAAATTTCTTTCCACCATCAAATAAAATAAAAGAAACTTTGCAAGAATTTTTTTCTTGTTTAATTAATAAATTGCTAAAAGATTAAAAAAAAACACAGGAAATTTTGTACAGTTGTGTGAATTGCTATGAATATTGTAAAATAATTTTACAAGAAAAATAAAAATAGAAAAAAATACCACAGATAGGGAATAAACTACTAGTAAATTTACAGCTTCCTTTGAAAGACAAAACATACCCTAGGTAAAAATGTCAATGGAAAATAACTAATTGCTCTTTTGAACATAGTTCCACAATAAAAAAAAAATGCACTCAGTGACAATAAAGCAAAACAATCACTTATGCACATCTATCAACTTCAGTGGCAAGAAAAGTTTCAATAAGAAAGTTAATAAATGGGCAGATGTTTCCAAATTTAATTGTTTAAGTTATTTCCACTTGTTGATAATATAGTGCACTCTAATATCAATGCTACATCCTACATTCTAATTCTTTTCCTATGTTAACTATTACTTATCTCTTATTTCAAATTTTATACCAGGTTTAATAAAATTAAAAATTAAACAAAACTTGATAATGTTAAAAAAAGAAGAGGTAGCTTAAAAATAAATATCAAGTTAATTACTTTATTGTGAATAAATCTACACGAATGGGAAATCACCTTGAAAAACAGCAACTTACAGGAAAAATAATACCTGTTTAAGATAATTAATGCTTAAAAATGTGAATTCTTTAAAAAAAAATACGGTTAAAGGGTTAAGACCCAACAGCAAACAAAGTAAATAAATTTTTTGAAACCTGTATCCTTCAATCTTTGCAAAAATATTTTCAGTTCCAACCTAAACGATGTAAATTGATTACATGTAGGTAAAATACTGATTACAAACTCAAAGATTGATAGCAGAACTGAAATAAGCGTAATTCAAAACCATACAAATATTTTTCTATAAACAACTAACATACTTTTTAGCCAAAAGCACTTAAACCTATCATTTAAGAGAAACAACGTTAAAATAAACTATAAAAAATAAAACAAACACAATGAAAACAAAAAATATCAATATGAATAACATATGAATAATTAAATCCTAACTTATATACTCAAATAAAAAAAATAATAAATAAAAATTACTTAAGACAAAAGTAAAATATCCATCACCAACATGTAAAAATCCAATAAAGCCCTTCAATCTTTACAAAGATATTATTTAATTAAATTATATATTAATATAATGATAAGATATAAATACATTGGGAAAAACAGAAAATAGTAACAATTCTGAATTGTTAAAAAATTAAGATGATATAAAACACTACATACTCTCTGCCAACAAGAGCAGGCAGTCAGTTTACAACAGAGCTCATTGATGCCCGTTTACAAGGTGGTAGGTGGGAGCGGCTCTGTTTTAAATCCAAAACAGCTTCCAACTTCGGTCCACTTTGGAGAAAACACTAGGATTAGGAATCGCAAAGAGAATGAAGGATTATTAAATAGATCCTAAACAGATTGTCTTTTATACAATTTGATTTTTTTTTTTAAGTTTGTTTGTTATAATCCATAAGGTGATAATTATTTTTTAAAAAACACAAATGAAATAAATATAAATATTTTCAGATTCTAACAGGCATGCTGAACATTAGAATAAATTCATTTATTTTAAATTTTTCAACTTTTATAAAATAAAGTTTCTTTGTTAGATCAACAATTGTTAAATTCAAATAAATTAATTAGCAAACAAGAAAGTTTTGTAGTTTTTCCAAATTCTTTGAATATTATAATTAAATAAAATATATAATATAATAAAATCTAATGTATATAATAAAATGGACATAAGAAAAACAGGTGCACTCTGAGAAAACTAAGAAGTAAGGGAAAGAAAAGAAGTAAAAAATAATAATATTGCAGAGATTCCTAATAGGCCGCTTCAAAATAAAAAAATATCATGTTAGTATAAATATTTTTAAAAAATACAACTCAAAAAAAAAAAGCAAGAGACTCAAACCTTATACCTCTCAATTTCAAGACTGCACTTGGCTGCTGCTGCTGAATATATAAATAAGCTACTTGATCGACTTGAAAATCTTTAAATAGAATTTACTCCAAAAAGGAGCAAGGTTGGAAACAGTCCATTTGGATTTAGAGTAAAGACAAGCACTCTAACATCCCTGCAAAAGGCCATCAATAAACTCTATTGTCAGCTGACTGACTGCCTTCATTATATATGAGTTACTTAAAAATAATGTTAATCACTGAATTAGCATTAAATTAATTTCATCATTATTTTAATATAAATATATCTACACACACACACACACACACACACATGCACACACACACACGCACACACACACACACAGCTAATTAATTAGCACAGTGGTTTGCATGTTGATGAATCTTCAGAAAGTTTATATATATATATATAAGTATCCCACGAGGAAACAAACATACTTCACAATTGTAATCCTAGCATCAAAATAACAAAGGTAGTTCATTAACCTAAGTCTGGAAACACTTTATTAGAAAATTACAGCTAACGAAAGATTTCACCTGGAATTCAGCTCTGTGAAATGAGGTCATACTGAAATCTTTAGGACATTAATTGAGGGGTGAAATTAATAGTTTCCTGTGGTTTTTTATATGAAAAATTTAATTAAACAGGTTCCAGAACTGTACTCCAGTAGTTTACATGATATACTGAATAATTAATCAGTATACTTAACTGAATAATTAATCAGTTTACTTTAATTAATAATTAAAGTAAAACTGAATAATTTATAATCTGAAAACAGTTTGTTAAGGTTTGCAGTACAATAAAATTTATTAGAAAATTTTTAAGAGTGATGTAAATAACTCCAATAAAAATCAAATAAACATTTTTTAAAAAAATCAAATTTTACTGAAGAATAGAACAAAGAATAAATTAAATAGAATTATTCTAGAAATTTTTGGAATCCAATCATTTGTTTGTTTAAAAAGACAGTTAATAATAAACAAATATACTGTAATATTTGAGTTAACTATTAACAAAACAATTTTAAAACATTCTACAAAAACAGGATTTCAATAATATTGCATTAATTGAAGTTCTTTTAAGTTTATTAAAAAAACCTAAAGTTGGCAACACTGTTCCTTTTAGAAACAAAATTTGAATCAAAGTTATTACAAAGCTGTTAAACTCATAACTTAATATTACCATAATTAGTCTCTTATCTGTGATTTGTATAATATACATGCACTTCTTATGATTTGTATGTATGTATAAAGTATTTGTGCCTTTTTAGAAAAGTGAGATGTCACTCAAATTTCTGAATCAAGAATATGCAGATATTGTTTTCATTTATGGTTTTACAAATGGAAATAGCTGAGCTGCAAAACGTTAATATGAATGATGATTTCCAAATAGAAGAAAACCTACACATGAAAAATTTCCCCAAATTTTCAGTAACTTACAAACTAATGGATCTTTTCAAACGGTTGCTTGTTCCATTGAACGTCCTGTAGAATAGGCTGTACTTAAATAAGAAAATATCTTTCAAATGATATAGGCGAAGGCCTCATCTCAGCACTCTCAAAATTTAAATCAAACAGGCATATCTAATAGTACAGTCTGGAGAACATCCTTACCATTTACAAAATCTTCAACCAGGCGACTGTGAGTTAAGATTAAATTTTTTGCAGCGGGTACATAAAATCAAAATATTGCTCTTTACATTTTATTCAACAATGAATCTATTTTTACAAGAAACATAATAGAAAATTTGAAGATAGTTACAGGTGGTAAACTGAAAATCCAAATTCAATTAAAGATTTAAACGTTCAAACCCAATTTTCAATAAATGTATGGAGTGATATAATTGGGAACCAATTAACTGGACCATTTATTTCTCAAAATTGCCTTTCTGGTATTGTGTACAAAGACTTTTTACAAAATCAATGGCTAGTTCTGCTACAAGATGTACCTCTTGCAAAAAGGCAGCAAATGTTATTATAACATGATGGTGCACCACCTCATTATTCACAAGATGTTAGACAGCATTTCAACTTGTTTTCTAATCAGATGGATTGGTCAAGGTAAGCCAACTGATTCACCTCACAGTTCCCCTGATTTAAACTCCTTTGACTATTACCTTTCAGGTCATTTAAAGGAATTTGTTTACTCAGAAAGATTTAATACCAAAGAACTATTGAAGCAAATTTTAAATGCTCTCGAATATCATAAGACAACTGTGATACGATTAGAAAAGCTTCCTTTGATATTATATGCACCACTAAATTTTGCATAAACTATCAAGAAGACAAAGTTGAACAGTCTGTAAGGTATGAAATTTAAATTTAAAAAAATAAAACAAAATTTAAGTACAATTTTTTTTTTTTGCGCAAATCATTTCATTTCTTTTGTGGTTTCTTCTTGAGTAAAATTTGATTTTTTAAAGCATTTATTTGATATTTATTTGACTTATCTACACACTATTTTAGAATCAAATTTCCTACAAGTTTTGATAATAAATTGAATGCATTTATTAGTCATTTAACAAAGTTATTGTATTGCAAACCTAAACAAATTGTTTTCAGACAATAAATTTCTCAGTTATACTTTGGATATCATGAAAACTACTGAATATATAGTTATGAAACCTATTTCATTCAATTTTTCTGATCAAAAATCACAGGAAAGCATTAATTTATAGTCACTCAATTAATGTCATAAAAAGTTCAGTACAATCTCATTTCAACAGGGGAAGGAAATCTTGGGCAAAATCTTTCACCAGCTGTAACTCACTGACAATGTGTTTCCAGAACTATGTGAACTACATTAATCTGAACTTCCTTCATTATTTTGATGAGAGGGAATACACCTGTGAAATATGTCAGTTTCCTTGTGGGATCTATATATATATATATATATATATAATAATTTAAATGAGATTAAATCAAATTTAAATTAGTTTTTCATCCACAATTAAAAAAATGACAAGAAAATATGCATTATACGACTATTTTCAACTAAGAGAAATAAAACTATGTAACTACCAACACTTTATAACCTAATTAAACCTAATTACTTTCTTTAATTAGCAATAAGAAAACCTTAAAGAAATTAAAAGCAAAAAAAAAGTTATTCATATTACATATATCTGATAAAATAATAATATAGAAAAAGAACCAATAACTTAAAAAATATAATTTAAAATTAACAGCAACTCAGTAAAACAACATGTGCATAATTCTTGGTTCAATGAATGAATCTGAAATAACAACTTCTTAAAAAACAGATGCAAATAGCTAAATATCACGCAAACTCATAACTGTTAGAATAAAAAATATTTTAGACACATAAAAATTACTTATTGTTAAAACCTTAATTTACTCTTGACAAATTACTTTTTGAAAATAGCAATTCTAATTACAAATTTTACAACTCATTTATTCAAAAGCGCAAATATTTTTGCAATCTTAAGACTTTCAACCAGAACCAATTATTAAAAGAAAGAAATCCATAATTAAATAAGAGAACAGTACTATCAGGAAGTTTTCCTGTGCAGAAAAATAATAAATAAAAAATAAAATTACAAAAATATTTACATAGAAATTAGCATTTATCACTTTTTAACAATTTCACTTTACTTCCTTTCCAGATGATATTTGAACAGAGACCAAATGAAGAAACATTCAAGGTGATAAAAACTTGCCGAATAAATGTTCAATTTGTATGTTTTTCTTCTTTTATTTTACTAGATGCGAGTAAGGGATATCATAATCAAACTCAAGTCTTGTCAATTTTCTTTTGATCACAGCCTGACATTATGGCCATTAAGTAACAAAAAAACTTTAAAAGGTTCATTCAACTACTTGAATTTTTACCCAGGAGATGCTCCACAAGTAAACACATCAACAGAATCTCAGAACAAAATCAAAATTTTTCATGATAGTTTAAAATTTTTCAATGAAAACCTTACACAGATATCCTCAAGTAAGAACTCTCTTTATCTGTCTAGCCTCTGGAACTACCGTTAGGTATTGCTTCAAAGGATGGAATGAGGATGATGTGTATGAATGTGAATGAAGTGTAATCTTGTACAATCTCAGGTCGAGGTGACCACTCCTGAGACGTGTGGTTAATCGAAACCCAACCACCAAAAGAACACCAGTATCAACGATCTAGTACTCAAATCCGTGTAAAGATAACTACCTTTATTAGGATTTGAACCTTAGAACTCTCGACTTTGAAATCAGCTGATTTGCGATGTCGTGTTAACCATTAGACCAGCCCAGTGGGTTTCAAGTAAGAACTCTACTTTTTGGGATTATTACTTTGAGTGAGTGCAGCATAGTGGAAACAGAGAGAAATAGCACAATGTAACTGGAATAGAATAAAAAATTCAAACTGAATTGAACATCCAATTCCTTACATTTGAAAAAACACGGACAATCTTAGGAAATAACTCAGATTTTATTTGTTCTTGAATAAAACTTAAATTATTTAAACAATCAACAAAAAATATTATGAAACTTATTCACTTTTGAAACATTATCTGTAAAGTTTAAATAATAACATTATTTGTAAATTAGAAACTAATAGAGAATTAATTGCAAACTCTAAAAAAATAGAGAAGCGATTGCAAAACAAAGAATTGAGGTTTAACTATATGTACAAGTTATAACCATTTTTATAAGGAGATAATTTTTTCATCTCTCTTTTAAAATAAATACTTTTACAAAATTCATCTTATCCTTTTGCAAAAATCATGCAAATACTACAAACGTGCAAATACCACATACGAATACCACATTTTTAAAACTTATTTAATAACTGATAATGTTTTTCAATATATAGAAATGTTATACTTAATTAAACTTTGTATGACAACAAAATAGATTAAAATAATTCATGCACATAATGTTTTAAGAATCTTACTGTTAATTTTAAATAATAATATAGTGCAATAATTCAGTATCCTTCAATTACATTCGTTTACATATTTTATAAAAAGAGACAGAATATGAAGATCACTCACTACCAAGACAAGAACATTTGGTTACCATTCGATACATTAATTAAATGAATACATTATAATACAGTATATACTACATATTTTTACAAAATTAAATAATTAATTTTTATTAATTATTTTATTTTTTTATCTTTTATTTTTTTTTAATCTTCTATAAAATTAGATGCAATTAATAAATCTATCAATAGCTACTATTCTTAACTGAGTTCTAATATGGATTATTTAAAGGAACAGGTAAAAATAATAGTTATTAAAAATTAACTATTACCTTATTTTACAACAAAAAAAATCACAAAAGTTTGTGATAGATAATGTAATCTAGATATATGATATCCATGATACAATTAATTTGATAACCTAGATAAAGGGTACCAGGAACAGCTACCAAAGACAATGTTCTAATTTAAACAAATGAATCCATCCGAAAAACCATGCAAAACAGCATAAAACCAATCTTAACCCACCATTGCTAACTTGGGAAGAAAATATAAATAAAAATTCCTTTTCCAAACCAAAATATAGCGTGCAGTATTTTATACTGTTCTAAATTAAGTGCAATTAATCTGTTTCTACACAAAGTGGTATAGCATAAGTATAATAACAGATTCCATTATCATAATCAACCTGTTGATACGGCTGAGGAGCGATATGCCCCTGTGTAGAATACGGCATAGTGAACTGTGTATGCATAGGCGCTGGTGCAAGCAATGGCTGACCAGTAGCTGCAGCAACTTGCATCTGCGCTGCAATATCTGGCCGATGTGGCATAGTCATTGGCACTGAAACAAAAATTAAATTAAAATTTTTTAATGTTTTACTTGTTTCAAAATCAAAATTATCAGTCTTATAATCAGGAATGTCTTTTGTAATACTGCCTGCTCACAGACCTCAACACATGTTCATTCCACATAAAGAGTTACCAGACCAAGGTTTGGAATATCATGGGGAAAATGTGAGGGCTTGGTCGATCATTGTCATGCTTCGAGTTGGATCCGATCCTTGCAGATAAAGAAGCAAGTAAATACTCCTGAGAAGACCAGTTAAAAAATCAGTTTTGTGAACCAGTGTAACGAGACATGGTCAGTTCAGCGAGGAGAGGCTGCAATGTGAGCCTGAGATGTCACTCAGCGAGAGTAATCCGCTAGGAGGATAGTTAAGGAGTGAATTTCCAATGTGAATTAAGTTCCATATGATTAAGGTGACATCACGAGTAATTCCAGTAGATAAGACAGATAGATCAATTCAATTTATCTACCTGCAAATAAATCCTGAAGATTATTTTAAATTCTGTTTAGTATGTAACTTCTGTTTATTACTATTATTATTATGATAGACATTTATGATTATTTGTTTTTTATTGACATGTTATATTATTATGATTTACTATTATTATTGTTGTCTATTATTTTAATTATTAATGTGGTTGTGATTAATATTTGGTTATTTACTATTTTTCATTAATTGTTTTATTGTTATCGCTTCTTATTATTACCATTGTCATAATTATTGATTTGAGTTCTTAAACCAATAAACTATAATTATATAAACATTCTAAATTGTCACTCTCAATATACTGATCAAGCAGCGAATACGCGACAATAACAATATTAATATATACGAGGCATGTTTTTTACGCAAGGGCTGTATTGATATAAAAATTGAATAAACAAAATAGAAAAAACTTTTTATAACAAAATAAACTTATATATAAAAGTGTATACTATTTTTCTAAAAATTCATCATTCACTGCAATACAATTTTTGACATTGGCACCAGCTTCATTATTATATTACCGAAGAATTCCGCTGCCTGTTATTTAAACCAATTTATTACCGTTGTCACTTCCTCATCATCTGCAAACCTATGTGATTCAAGCCTTCTGTGATACAAAAGTAGCTTCCTACTACTTTTGTTTTGAATTGAACATCAAAGTTTTGTAAGCATTTCACAGTATGTATCAACAGTTTATTAACAGTTCTTCCATGTTCAACAACTCGATCAGCAATATCCCTTCAGCATCCCCAAAAAAAACCAGTCATAAGTTTTTCATTAAATCTTCTCGCTTAAACTTTTTGAGCTCTAGGAATGATGATGAATGCCACCATTGCATTGACTACTGCTTTGTCTCAACATTTGAATAAGTTATCTACGTTTCATCATCGGTTATGTGTTTCCGTAAGTCATCACCTTCATTTTCGTAGCATTTCTAAAAACGTTTGAGCTACAGCAAGAAGTTATTCCTTGTTTCAGTCAACATTTTTGATACCCGTCTGAAACATAACTTTCTGTTAGCCAGTTTTTCTGTTGTCGTAAATTACTGATCGGGGAAAAAACGGAAATTCAATCAATAACTGAGAAACAGTAAACCTTCTGTTTTCATCAATTTTTGCATTCACACTTTCAATCAACTCATCTGAGACTACAGCTGAGCAACCACTTCATTTTTCTTCCATGAAACAAACAAACAACATTGGCAAACTTTACCTTCGCACATAACACTGTGTTTGTAAACATCAACAATTTTTGTATGAATATTTGCAGCAGGTTTGTTTTTCACAAATAAATAAAAAATTAATGATCGCATTTCACAACTCGTATGAATATTTATTGCAGCACTCCTTTCAGCCAGGCTATATACAGCTTCATTCACATTCATAAATATCATCACTCATCCTCTGGAGTAATACTTTATGTTAGTTCCAGAGGCTAAACAGAAAAAGAGAGAGAGGCCGGCCACTCGGCCGGCCTCCGTGGCCGAGTGGTAGCGTCTCGGTCTTTCATTCCGGAGGTCCCGGGTTCGAATCCCGGTCAG
>JAAAKQ030269773.1:0-10632 GCA_010016005.3 Zanna intricata | reverse complement strand
GGAGGTATGCCGAAATGAAACGACTGGCACTAGATAGGAAATCTTGGAGAGCTGCATCAAACCAGTCAAATGACTGATGAAAAAAAAAAAAAAAAAACGCAGGATACATCTTACAAAAGAACAGTCAAATACTCCAACATCTCAATTTAATAGCTTTTGGAGATGTAGTTGAAAAGAAGATAAAAGGGACTTGAAAGACTTAGAAATTTGTAACTTTTTGATTGGTCTCCTCTCCAGAAACAGAAAACATTTTGAAAAAAGGGTGATATAAGTAAATAATATTTCAATCTTTCCCAATTTTCAAGAGGAGATTTAGGAGTTTAGAGGAAGCCACAGCCAGTGCTAGATCCAAAAATTATATACTTCGCAAACACAAAGAATGAGATACCAGAATTTGGTATACATTATAATTGGTTTTCTGTTGAAATAATTTACTCTTCATTGTAAATTATTCTAATGACCATTGCAAATGCTCTTGGAGGTAGACAGATATAAATGTAGTTTTGTATAAATTAAAAGGTTATGGAGATCCTTATATCAGACATGTTTTGAAAAGTATTTGATTGTCTTGCGTCAAAGTTTTCTATTTTTGAATACATTTTTTAATAATCTAATTCATACAAGATTTATAGTAATTTTTTTCTCGTATTTTATTATAATGTATTAACAACATATCATATCCTCATTCCTAATTATCTCATTTAATACTTCATTTTATTGTTAAGGAAAACTTTAAACATACTCTGCCAAGTACAACTAAGGACAAACAATTTTTAAAGTCTTATTATTAAAACAAAATTATTTCTGATTTTGAGAATAGAAACAGCTTATAAATAACACATTTTGAAAAATTCCCAGAATTAATTTTATCATAAAAACAAAGTAACAATATAAAAATATCTTTAAAATGTTTAACTTTCCTTTATAATTTAATAATGCAGACTAGAACTGTTGAAAATAAAGAAATAAAAAAATATGTTTTAATAAAGGAATTTCTGGAAATGAGAGTCACTATATATTAAACTATTATTGAAAAACACTGATAACAATTTGAGTCTTTTTTATGTTAACTTTAGAGCATAGTATAATAAGTTTAAAAAAAATCTAAAAAAAGATAAATAATCCTGCAAAATAATGAATAGGATTTCTGTAACACAAGAATAAAAAAAAAAACTATGAAAATTGTGATTACCGTTTCATTTTATAGATTGAATAACAAAAAAAAAAAAAAAAAAAAAGAAAGAAAGAAAAAATGAATGCAATACATAACAGAAGTTAAAACATATTATTAAGGTTTGAATAGAAAGCTGAAAAGCCTCACATCTGACTGAATATACTATGTTATACAACAGATTTTGCTCTGTTGTTGCACAAATAAAAAGTTGTTTTGCCTGGCTTAAACAAAAACCCATCATTCCAATGTGAATGTGATGCAAGCGAGAAATGGAAGTGAGGTATAAAATGGAGAGAGAGACTGGCAGAAGCACAAAACAATGGATCATGTGTCTGTAGGCATGGTAGTGGCATAAAGGGGGGGTAGTCAACGGGTAGGAATTGCAAAGTAAGGGTTAACTCATTCGCAGTTTGACAGATGCATCTACATATTTTTTATACCGCTCATAACTTCTAGCATTCTCGCTGCAAAATATGTCTTTCATAAATCATTGTGGAGCTAGGTGTAGACTTACTGTACTTCTCAATAATGTTCGATAAAAAGGTATATATATATATATATATATATAAAATAGCCCTCATTCTGTAAGAGTATTTCATTTACAAAAAAAAAAGAGAAAACAAAAAATAAAACAATGTCTGTGTAATATAGCTAAAAGCTATTACACTTTCAACAATCTACTAGCAAGCTTAAGATAAAGAATCTTTGTTTACCTAAAAACAAAAAGGTAAAAAAAGAATGGAGATGTGAAAGAGTATTTACGTAAAAATGACAACTTTACACAAAATAGAAATGAGAATAAAACACTTACTACATTCTAATAATTAATCAATACGTTTCATAAAAAAGATGACTTACTCTATTCATAATGTATAATCAAATAAAAAAAGTAATTTTATGCAATCGACAAATAATGGAATTCTTTCTAAAGTTAAAAAATAAAAATATATTATTTTATATATCATTTTAATAAACGTAAGTATCATCTGTAGGTCTACAGATTTGTTTACTATTACCTAAAATCTCAGATATAAACATTCAATAATAATAATAAAATTTTTAAGTCAGGTAAAATGTATTTTTTTTAAACCTGTTTTAAAAGGATAAAATTATGAAAATATTTACAGTATATATATATATATATATATATTGAGCGGATTCAGTGCATATTCATCTAAAGACACCTCCAATTTCACCAGAATAATTTTTTATTAAAAATAAGCATTTTAAATTCTATAAATTTAACTGAATATATATTATTTTAATATAACACACATTATTTTTTAATTAAAAAGGATAAACTTCAATAAAATAAATATAAGTAATAAAAATGTTTATGGAATATAAAATAAATTAATAATAATTTAGAAACATATTTCAAGTAAAAGATTTTCATATCGGTGAGGTTTCCAAAAAAAATTCATTTATTTAAAGATAAGGCAAATTTATAATGAAAATTTATGAAACAATTGTATATTTGTTTCAAATACATACACCCAACCAATTAAAACATTAATAAATTTAACAGAGGTTTGCCTTTAGCTATCATGCAGATATGTAAAATAAGGTCCTAGTTTAGAAAAATAAATATAAACTTTAAAGATGCAACTAAAAATCTTTGTAGAAAGAAATGCAAAAATAAACCCTGCAAAATATTTTGTAAACCTGTTATGGAATGCTGATTAAGTCTGCTACATAATTACACTGTATTAAATTGTAACTATCTACAATTGTAATGATATAAAAATGAGGTTTGATACTTACATTCACATGTTTTCAGCTGTTATGGGTAGTTTTCTATTAGAAGCACTACTTTTGTCGTAATTGCATTATGATTCAAGCTTATATTATTGCATACGGGTATTTTTTTTTTTTTTTTTTTTTTTTTTTTTTTTTTAATTAAGAGGAAACCATATTTTGGATAGAAATTGTATAGATTTGAAGTGTGCGTGCCAATTTAATGTATATCATTATTATACTTCATATAATCAATAACAATGAAACATATTAAGATAAAAAGTTTATTTTACATATAATGTCACTAGCTCTTTTTTTATTGAAATGATTATAGTATTTGTGATTTGTTTCTGTGAGGAAGTTCATGAATGAAAGATGTATGTAACTGCTAAGTGCTTTTATATGTTCACTGTATCTTTGTTTTAAAATAGCATCCTGTTAAATTTGTAAAACTTGTATTTACAGCAATTTAGGATGCACTGAACCGTTTTGTTTGCTTAATAAGCAGTGTTCTGCATGTAATGACTTCTTTTATTTTGTTCTTTGTTCTGAAATAGATTTTCGACGTAACTTTACACTTACTAAACAATTCATTCAGAAATCAACTCAAAAAGTCAATCAGAACCATTAAAAGGAAAACAAATCATTGCAATTACATATGTATAAACAAAATTAAAAAATAATAGTTCACAAAATTAAAAAAAATTAAAACAAAAATTTCTCTAAAAACAACATTCTATGCCAACAATTAATTTTTTATACATACACACATGTATATATATATATATATATATATATATATACAAAAGAATGTATCAAGCAAAAAGGATGTAGTTTCAAACATGTATGATAAAGATATAAAAAAACTCTTAAGTGGCAGAATTTTGACATTTGCCAAGTACTTTACAGAAACAGATGTACTGTAAAATTAACAGCAATCAAGAAAAATAAACAGGTACAAAAAAAAAAAAATAGGCAACTCAAATGCAATACACTCTTCTCTTCATTTTAAATATGTAAATTTGAAAAAAAAAAAATACCAGTAAATGCTTTTGCTAGAATCACAATGCAATAACAAGAACTTGTACTAACTGATGAAAGCTGCCTGTGTGTGGCTAAAATGTTTACACAGTTATCAATAAACCACAGTTATATTGAAGTATAAATTGTAATCTTAGTTATACTCATAATTTTCCATTTGCTGGACATTTTATATACATTAATTTAGTTTCTATTCACTAACAGTAGCAATAAGAAGAAAACCGACATAAACAAAGAATACATATTTCTGTAAAATAAATATTAACTTATTAAGACTATAAACAATTCATCAATATATTACTTGTGTCACATTAACAAAGAACTTAATTATATACTTCTATAATACTTATTAAGAAATTATTTTTACATTAATTAATGCAATTCACCTATTTATAAAAAAAGTTTACTCTTACATTTACAATTAAGTATGAATATAAAACATATTCTTACCAGTTTCTCCAGTAGTAACAATAGCAGGAGCACTAGGAGGACCTCGGCCGATATTATTAACAGCTATCACAAACATTTCGTACTCTGTATATGGACTAAGTGCACGTATGGTGTAATGCATTGTGATAATTCCAGATATTTCACTATAAGCCTGGTTTGCATATTTTGGTTTGTACTGTATTACATAATATTGGAGATCCTCGCCACTGGGATAAGACCATGTCAATCGTACTGAAGTTGCAGTAATTTCAGAGACTCTCACATTAGTTGGAGCCCCTGGCAATGCTGGATAACAAAAATTTAACAAATGTCTATGATAAATAATATTTATAATTTAATATAAATTATAAATAAATAATATTTATCATTTTAATATATGATAATATTATTTAAGAGTCTTAAATGATAACAAAAAACAATTAATAGCAGGATAAAAATCTGATTTCACACTAATTGGATCAAGCAAGTATCACTATTTCCTCTTTACTAAATATTCCAAATATTTGTAAAGTATTTTGTAATAAACTGTACTACAAAAATTTTTAATTCTTACAGATTGATAACACATTTCTCTTACGTTTGGTTTTTAATAATAAAAGTTGATTTTTATGTGTTTCATAGATTTTATTATATTAATCTCCTCTGAATTAAATTTTCTACACGTTTTGAAAATAAAATTTTTCGCAATATCAGTCATTTAACAAAGTTATTGTACTTCAAACCTAAAAAAACATGTTTTTCAACACTGAAATTTTCTGTTAGGTTCTCCCCAAGTGGTGTTTGTCCAGCTACATTCACCGTTACACCTCCTGGTGCTAGCAGGCATTGTTCCAGGCTGGCCAGGCATGCTGCTCCGGTGGGGATAGTGATATTTCAGCATAAGGAAGTTCCCTCGTTAGGCCAGATAAGGGACTTCTTCCTTCTTCTTTTTGATCTTCGCCTGGTGATGGTCTGAAAATAAATGCTCTCACATTGCCATGCTGTTGCTTATAAAGCTGCCAGCCATGGTGTGGTGTGGACCACTGTGGTGAGGTCATTGTGTGGTCAGCTGTCTTGGTGAGAGGAATGCATGTGGAGGTGCTTAGGTGGACTCCAACTTCTCAGCCAGTAGAGAAGTATCAACTTCTGTACCGGCTCATTAAGAGAGCCAGTACATGATAAATTATCTACTGGCTAGCATCACGCTCAGCAAGAGTGAGCACAGCATATGGCAAACATATATATACTCAATATCTAATTCAGAAAAAATTAACAATATTTTTGTTTAATTTAAATTAACCCAACAAACAAAGTTTTCAAAATATATATACCAACAATAAAATAAAGTCAATGTCATAAATAATATCACTAGAAAAGTCGATCACTAATAAAGTTCTTATGTATAATGATTGATCTTTCTTGGAATGGCCATGTAACTTTGTAAAAAAAAAAACTCAAATTTTTTTCCTCAAAGATTAATATCTACACTATGATGATAGTTTTATGAGAGCAGTTTATCAGGACTGATAATTTCTCATACACTATACTCAATGCCACTTCATTATCAAAACAAAATTTAGGAAAAACTTTTAGCTAGAACAGAAAGCTAATTTGTGACAGGAATAAGAAAATATGAAACCTTTAGGCACTCTTTATAAAAGATCTAACATTAATGAGTAGTCCTTCTTAGTTTAAGGATGAAGGAATAATAAGTTGCAAGCTAACAGATTTAAAAAGAAATTTGGACACACATAATTATAACACAAGAAATGGAACAAACAGCTATCTGGAGGTCTGCAGAAAAACAGAAAAACAGGTCTGCAGAAAATCCTTCTTAGTTTAAGGATGAAGGAATAATAAGTTGCAAGCTAACAGATTTAAAAAGAAATTTGGACACACATAATTATAACACAAGAAATGGAACAAACAGCTATCTGGAGGTCTGCAGAAAAACATTATCTGTATCCACTTAGGTGAAAGTTTATGGAAAAATTAATATATGTTATTGGTAATTTTAATAAAATAAGCATATTTATAAGTAAGTTAAACATTTTTTAACTTTAAAATATATTTAATGTACTGAAGAATTCCTTTTTAAGTATTTTTGGGATTTAACATCTTAGATAAAATTAGCATGAGAAATTAGCAGGGAAACTTTTTCTTTTTATTATCTTTTTATTAAGATTCAAAAATTATAAAATTTGTTAAAAAATCCAAATGAAAAAAAAAAATTAAAATAAAATTGTAATACTTACACTGAACTTTAACCATAGTCACTGCTTCGATTACACCAAGAGCAGAAGCTGCAACACAAGTATAATTTGCAGATTCTTGTATATTTGTTAATTCAAGAATATTACGTCCAATAGGTAACTTATCTTCTGGTGTTAACTCTTGTGCAGGGTCTCGTCGCCATTTTACATAAGGCATAGGTGAACCAACTGCTACACAAGTAAGATTAAGATCTTGTCCTAACATAACTTCATACATCGGTTGAGGTCGTATAGTAAACTGAGGTGGCACTCTACGAACTGTAACAATAAAGTAATAATATTCATATGTTTTTGATATAAAAGAAACAGAGCATTTTTAAAAACATATAACACTTGTCTGTGTGTGTGTGTGTGTGTGTGTGTGTGTGTGTGTGTGTGTGTGTGTGTGTGTGTGTGTGTGTGTATGCACACACGTGCACGCAAGAAAACTTGTTGTCCAAATGGAATAATTGTGAAAGTATAAGTTCTTTTTCTTTAATGACAATAAATAACTGTAAAAATGAACAATTATAAACTAGTCTTACAGTTCTAAATCAGTTTTAGTTAGATATGCGTATCTCTTTAACTGCTTTCTGTACTACTACAATTCATCTTTATGTCCTTTCTTCATACACCCTTTACCAAATCCTTCTTAATTAAATTTAACATCTTTTCTTTGATCTTCCCTAGGGTCTCTTACTTAGCTTTTCATATCCATTTCATATTTTCATATTCGTAACCATTACCATAGTTTTTGCCTATACCTATTTTATGATACCACAACTGCAGTGTTGTTATTCCGTTTTCTTCCCTACAGCCTCCACTTTTAGGACTCACTGCCACATTTATAATCCATATTTCATTAGTCTTGTCTAATGATTTTATTTTTATATCCATTATCATATTTAATTTAAAAACCACCATTTCAAAGTAATGATGGTTTTGAACAACAGTAGAAGACAGAAAATTAATGGTTAATTGAAATTGGGTGCGCTAAATATAAAATATATTTAATTTTGATAATAAATAAATGGTAAAAAGTTTCTTCCTCTTGAAGTTTTGTTTTCAAAGAAGAGCATATCTTTATGTCATAATACAAATAATATATTTTTAAACATATTAATGATTATTATTTTTATTAAAATTAAATTATTAATAAATATTATTTAATTAATATTAGTTGTTATTATTATTATTTTATATATATATATATTAATTAATATACTATTTATAATATACTCCTTCAAAGTTTTTTTTTTCAAGCAATACATGTACGCTAGAGACTACTTAAGAGTGAAGAGTGCTGAGAATGTTTTAAATCATAATACTACAACATAAAAAGCTCTTAATGATTAAATTAAATCAGTTTAACATTTGGTAATGTTTCGAAACGATAATGTAAAAAACTGTTAAAGAAAAAAAATTGTGGATTCAAATAATGCTAATTGTACCATAATAATAATAATAAAAAAAAAAAATCAAATTATAATAATATATGATTCCATTTTACATATATTAATTTAAATAATTTTAATTTTCTGCTTTATTCTATTTCAATATAAACAAACAATACACAAAATTCAATCTGGAATGTTGTATTTAATCAGAAATATCAATTAAGAAACAGTTCAGTTACTGGTTATATAATGTTAATATGATAAGATACAAATTTTATATGGATATTTATGTAACATACCAAACTGCTAGTAACCATAATATTGATTTCAACTAAAAAAGTTATTTTGCAAAATGCTATGATAAAATTCTTAAATAAAAAATCTTTTCATATATATTCTTCTCTTGCATCAATTATTAAATAAAATAAAATACCATCCTGCAATGGCAGTATGAATATCTGAATGAGATATAAAAATTTGTTTAAAGAATACTTAATGAATCATACTTGGACATAAAGAGTGTAGTTATTTTATTAAGCAACAATGCACAAATGGGATTTTAACAATATATTTTACAATATATTTATATCTGACAATTAATACAATTTTTTATCTTTTCTCTAATTATATACACTTTGGAGAAGTTTAAAAGACTAGTTTCAAGCCTCAGTCATTTTCACAATTCTTTTATTCTGGATAGCAATTCAAATATTATTCAATTGCAAATTACTTATAAGTAAGATAACTGCAAAAGTCTACTAAATAACGAGACTAATGCTGCTATAGAAGAATTGTGCATACGTTAGATTCGTACGACCTGTGTAATATGAAGCCTTCTCTTTTAATTGTTGCCACTCCAGTTTCTGTAAACATATTAGTCTTGCTATTGCCTTCGTTTGGATAACATCTGTGTTTTTCTTTGCCGAAAAAATGATAAGTGTTTTATTAGAGCAAAAAACTGTTGTGAAATTTCATAAGAAAAATGGAAAAACCCTACTGAAATTTATTTTTTAATAAAAGAAAGTATATGGCAATAAATGTTTATAACGTATATTGGAAGGCCCCCAACTTTACCGAGAATGAAAAAAGCTCGAATGAGCAAATCAAAATTCTAAATGATGATGATTTTTTTTTTTTATATTCATGGGTTTGTCTACCTTCACTGGGTTCCTAAAGGTCAAACTATTAATCGATATTACTACCTTGAGGTCTTTGCTCAACTCCGTGAAAAAAATAAGAAACGAATGACCCGAGTTGTGGAAGAAAAAAGGTCATGGGTTTTTCATCAGGTCAACTCACTGGTTCACACATTGCATTGTCTATCAAGACATTTCTAGCCGAGAACATCCCAGTGTTAGATCATCTGCCTTATTTGCCTGACCTTGCACCATTTGACTTATATGTTCCCCAATGTCAAATCTGCATTAAAAGGAATAATATTTCAGACTGTTGAAAGTGTGAAAGAAAAAGTGGCACTCATCAAGAAAGAGTTCATAGAAAAAGATTTCCAGCACTGTTTTGAACAATGAAAATTCGCATGGAGTGGTGTAAGAATAGAAGAGGGGTGTTTATTGAAGGGGATAATAACTAAATATGTATAAATTTAAAATAAAATATTTAACAGCATTAGTCTTATTATTTAATAGTAATAGCTCATATTGTTAGATCCCTCAAAATATTAAAATTAAAAACTTTAACCAATGTGTTCCCCAACTATATCAGTATCTTGTAGGCTATTAGTTACTTTCTTATTAACAACTCTATTCTAAAACCATTTGTCTGTTTTAAAAACAACAGAATTCTTTTTAAAAATAAAAAAAAAACAATATACTTCACATTTTTTTTAAATTTTAGTTCTTAATTGAGAACTAAAATTATTAAAAAATTTGATAATTAAAATTGAATTAATTAAAATATATATATTTTCAATAGTTAAGGAATAATTTATACTTTAAACCTCAACAATCAACAACTAGAATGAAATTTTTAAAAAATCCAAAACCAGAAGTAGACCTCAGACAATTGTCCATAATTAAGGTGAATAAGGTATGTGTAAACTATTTTTTAATTCCTATGTTATTAACACTGTAAGTTTCAAATAAAGTTATTTATTTATGTATACATGATGTTTTGGAATGCAATAAAAAATAAAAAATTCTAGAAAATATTTCTAGTAATTAAATGAAAACATAAATAAATGAAAATGGCTGTTACGAAGTTAATAGTCATAGTCTCTCTAAGATGACCAACTGGACAGCAGTTTAGTTGGGTTTGGCTTTTATCTTTAATATTCCATAATCTATCTTGTTTTTTTTTGATAATTACCAGCAATGGAAATTGCATATTGTTGAAATCTATAGATTCTGCAGGCACTAATGAAAAAAACCAACTGCTGCAGAAGTAAAAAAAAAAAAAAACTTCTTGTTGAAATCAAATGTTCCATCTAGAGTTGGAATTACATATCATTTATAGTTAAATGAATAGAAATAATATGGGTTAATATAGTTAATACAGGAACCAAACTGTAACAGTAATAATCGAAGAACATACAAAAGAAGCTGTAATAAAAAAGGGAGTACGACAAGGATGTTCCCTATCCCCG
>JAAAKQ030269762.1:0-10632 GCA_010016005.3 Zanna intricata | reverse complement strand
TAGCACGTGATTTATTTTAACACAATAAGAACACAAAATTTTTCTGAATCTGATCGCAGCGCCAACTATCAGGACATAATGAAATTAAAATAAAATATTTTTGAATATTTGACACTGCGATTGCAGCACTGTCTGCCGAATCCAATGTAAAACATTCCAAGATCAACAACAATTTACAAATAAAAAATTAATTAAATAAACATTTTCCAGTGGACTGAATTGTGAATCTAAACCATTCTCGAACCCACTGGAACACACACTAAAAATTTCATCAAAATTGGTCCAGCCATTAAGGAGGAGTTCATTCACATACACACGGACAGAAGAATTATATATATAAAGATGACCAGTACATTGTTTAAATAAAATAAAATTAAATAAGCGATTCAAGCCAAATTGCAAAATAAATGAAAACGACTATGTACTGAAATTTGAAATAAGTATAATAATTACATTCATAAAGAGATCGAGAAGCCATAAAGTAAAACCATTACATGGTTGGTTTGATATCTTATGTTCAAAAAATTAATTAGATAATTTGCATAAAAATAAAAAAACGAGATAAAAGCCTACTTGAGAAAGAATAATTTTTTTACTGGAAAAAATAATACTTATTATTATTATTTATTTACAAAATTGAAATAACCTAATAGAAAATTCACTTTAAATAATAATTATTATTAAATTTCACAAAATCAGAAGAGCTGGACTGAAATTACTAATGAGTAATTGTTTAATTTAATCATCTATTAAAGGCAGAATTGAAATATGGGCTGAATGTCAAACACTGATTACTGCAAAAAACAAAATCTGGAACTGTCCTCCAACTAATTTAAATACTGATGAGTGAAATATTCTGACTGTCAATAACTTGAAATCAAGTGATCTCACATTAAGTTCTTAAAGCAAGATAAAAACAACATAAAGCAATATAAAATTCCCCTGTTTAAGATAATCAGATATCCCAAAATACATATATTTCTAATAATCTAACACCTTCTAATATCATACCTCTCAGCATATTTGCCAGACTTCTTTTTATAACAACAAAGAGGACTATGAATAATCAAATCTGGTGATAGGCAAAATCCTTCTTACAGAAATCAAGTATTTAAAGTATAATCTTAGGGATGCAAATAAACATCTTTTAATGACTAATTCCAGGATAACTGCTCTTGGCTTAAGTACAATCCACTCCACCGAAGATTTCTGAACTAACCAAACAGTCTATCATACCTTGTTTTCATAACTTCGTTTTCACATGCGTGTGAATATAAGGCAAGGTACCACTCGCATCAGATACAGGCATATTGTGATTTCTAGTATATTAACGGCTAGAAAAAAAGCCTAGTCTAGATGGTTCTTTTATAAAACTAACGGTTCTCAATACCTACAACATTTAAGTTATCAATTGTTAATGCAGCTGACGATACATTTAATAATTTGGTTCCTATAATCAGTAAAGTTATATGATGTTGGGTTTCATATTCTCCAAATAGTAAGGGGAAATTTTTAGCGACAAATAACAAAAACTATGAATATAACTAAAAATACAAAAAAAAAATTTAATAGGCCTCAATTCATATGAATGTGAAGCTCACATTAATATGAATGAAATTGTTGGGCATACACGTTCAGGCAGCCTTGAGCCGGCATTACCGCAGTAAAATGCTACTTGGTCCTGACTTGAGTTCTCCTGGAAGCCTGGTCTTGGATGTTGGGCACGCATGTTTCTGTAACAACTGAGTTTAATTTTTTTTTTGTCACCATATCAATTCCTTTTATGGGTGCGGGCGCACACAAATACACACAGGCACAGTGAGAGAATAAAAGGGTGTGGCCGAGACCTTTTTTTCATATTTTCCTATCCTCTTCTCTTGTTCAAATCGCATTTCATGTTGTTAACGTTCTGTCATAATCCATGTGAGGTATATGGATCTAGTGTAGGTTTCATTTCACCTGCAAGAACGTGAAAATGAATTTTCTTTCTAATTTTGCAAAAGACTGGCCAACCAATTGCTTTCAAATTTTGTTGGCATTCATAAAATTTACCACATTTTTGACTCCAATCCTATGGTACAATCTCAGTTTAATTAACAGCACTGTTATAGTTCAAAAATGATAAGATATAATCGATTTCTACTTGAAAAATCGGATTTCTAAGGTGATTTTACCAGCTAGGTAGCTTCCGTTTTTTAATTCTGATGCTCGGTTCACCTGTTGTCGATCTTTTAAAAAAGCAGCCCTAAAACCGATTTTCAAAACGCAACTGCCCGGACACCAATCGTGCTATGAGAATGTGCTCCGCCTTTGAAAACTTCAGCAGAAATTCTAGTATTTTTTTTTGTTTTTTCCGACCTTTAACTCAAACAACTACGATTTTGGAAACATTGTTTTGACGCAGTAAGAGCTGATTTAACAGCTAAGCGCGATATTTCGGCAACCTTTCAAGCTACCACTGGACAAAAATCTGCCATCCCAATTTGCCTCAGCTTTTGACCATAGCCCTCCCCAATCAGGCCACAGCCTGACTCTCGAACAGAAAAGCGTATCTTGAGAACGGCTGGTCTGATTGCATTCGAACAAAAACCAAAATTTTTCTAAACTGAACAACATTTATTTAAAACATTTTTCTGTAGACCATCAGGTTTGCCAGAATAAGGGACAAAATATTTTCAAAAAAATTATAAATGCCATTTTCTCATGAACCTTCAAAGTTACTTGGTTATCTGACAAAACAGAGATCTTTACAGGAGGACCCTTCTTTTCAATACCCTGAGATCACTAACATTAAAATCATAATTTTAATATCTACAATGTTGACTTCACATCTGCATTATTATTTTTCTTGGGAATTAAGTGTACCGCATGACATAATCTTTCAAAAGAACAACTCCTACATTTTTAGCTCTTCCCAGTTCTGTAATATTGAAAGAAAAACTAAAATTTTAAATCTAACTGTTACCAACCCTGTACTCCGTGGATCCGTAATAGCTTTGTGTGCACTTCCGAGGAGTTCCACAGATGCTCCAGGAAAATAAAATATACAAAAACTGAATGAAAATAAAAATAAGAAACAAAAAGAAGAATCAAAATAATGTAAAATTATTGTAATATAAATGAATTTATTGCATTTAGGAAAACTATTATGTATGGCCATGTTTTAACAATATTTGTGTAATGATGGTAGCTGAGTATGTTAAATTTCAGCTGAAATATAATTTCATTGTATAGACATCTGTTTAGTCAAAATTCCTTTATTATTTATCCCCTCTTTCTCAACCCACCAGTCCTTTCAGCTCTTAAAAACACCATTAATTTGTAAAAAAGACATAAGGTTGGCTAAGGGACTCCACCACAGAAACTGATTCTAAAAAAAGTGGCTCTGTGAATCAAAAAGGTTTAGAAACACTGATGTGCATTATATGAGATATAAGCTTTACTTTTTACAAGAAATCTTTGTAAAATCTTAGTTTGGCCAATCCTGGTGGTTGGTTGTACTATCAGTAATCTGGTCCTCATCAATATGAAAGTACTACAAACCTTGTGTTTCTTAATTCTAAAATTAAGAAGTAGCAGAAAAATACACGATACAAGAAAGTACATTTTGATTGTATTTTTTTTTTTTAAAGAGACTGAAAGCTTAAAATAATTAAGTATTTAATCATAATAAAACATAAATAATAAAATACTGAATGTCTAAAAAAAAAAAAAGTCCAGGGTTTCAAGAAGGAATATAATCTTTATTTCACAGCACTCAATAATGCTTTATTGTGTTATCTCATAGTGAATTGAAGTGTAAATAGTGTTATCTTGAAATGACAACAATAAAGTTTTAGTATACACTTTTCATCATATAGTAGCTGCGTTAAACTGATGCATAAATCAAACAGTTATGAGTCAAACTTCAGTACCATGGTGTCACCAAAAGAGAAAACACAGTGCATGGTACTGTTTCTCAGAAACAAAAGCAATGATTGTAATACATCCCAACCCGTAGGGGAAGAGACCCACCAAGTGATGATTCCGGTCGCCACACCACCCCCTCCCATTCCTAGCCCTGAGGGGCTTTACCGGGAGTCATCTTATTGACCTTCGTACTGATTACATATCTCAGTCATCAGCCAGGCCTTGGTCGGGATGCCCCCGATGCAAATGCCGCTGTCGACATTTAGCATCAGAGTAAGGTACCTCTAAAACTATATAACCGCAGTGCGGAAGCACGAAACCTTGCGCCTACTCTAAATCAATCTACTATCCATGTGACTTTGAATGCCATATGCACAATGATCAAATCGATTGGAGATCAAATTCCCGCTCAAAACACTGCTCACAGCATCGAAATCCTGACCTACAACATCATTACACATGCAACATGCATTCACAAAGGGTAGCGATTGTAGCACAAAGAAATTAAAGAGGAGTGTATAAATATTCTTTAATAACAAAAACATATATAAATGGAATGAACAGTTTTTGGAAACTGGAAGCGTTCTGAAAAGAATTCTTAGCAGATAGGCCGTAAACAGAGAAACAGTTTGGTTGTCTTTCCAACGAAGTTTAAAATGTTGAGTTTCCAATGAGTCATCAAGTAAACATTCCTAAAAGAACCATTTATAATGTTGTTTACAAGCAATTGATACTTTGTGCTTATAAATTGTAGCTACTCCATGAAATTAAACCTAACAATAAATCATAAAGTCTAATTTGCAACGACCATGTTAGATTGAACTTCTGTTGAAGAAAACACCTGCAATGGATTTTTATTTCTGTTGAAACAAAACCTCACGTTCATGGATTCATGAATTGCCATGATTGTCAATATGGGGCTCAGAAAATCTGCTCAAAAATGCAACAGTCTGAAAGTGAATATCTGTAGTTCAGATATAATCAACTTTTTGGGTTAATTTTTTTTCATAAACAGACTATTACAACCATAATGTATCCTGATTCATTAGAGAACTTTGTATGTCAGCAGATTCAAAATGCGAATGGTCTAATTTTCCAACAGTGCTTAACAGATTCCCAGAAGCCTGGAAAGGTAGAAAAGATCCCATTGCTTGGTTAGCGTGAAGTCCCCGATTTGACAATAATGGACTTTATTGTATACAAAGTCACTTGACAACCTGTGCCAAAGAATAACAGCAATCATGGAAGCGATTCCTGCCGCCATACTCTCTGAGGGTGAAGTGAGGTGAATTAACAGTTAGTCATCTGCAGGGCTGTACAGAACATTCATATCGAGTAATATTAAGAGTTAAAAAAAAAGAAGACTTTATACATTCATTTAATAAAACACATACATTTGTAACTCTAAAAGTAATAAAGTAAATTTAATTTTAAAACCACGGACTTCTTTTTCGGACACCCAGTAGAAATAATTGAACTGTTAAAGAAAGAAATTAAAAGAAATAGTAATTATTAATACAGAACTTAAATCCTTCATACCTTTGTTTGCAGCTCAACAATACTTCGTGCAATTGCCGCAATAATTTCTGCATATTATCATTAGACGGTGGACATGCAGCAAACTGTTGTTTTAAATGTTCAACGTCTTTAAATACAGCACGCACTTGATCGACCTGTCTTGCTATTTGAATTACATGGTAATACACATGATATCGCATAGGACAGCGTTGATCTAATGACTGAAATAAAAGCCATAACCTGAAACAAACAATTATATAAATGTAATAGTAAATAATGGTAATATACTGGATTGGATTCCTCTGTCAAGAAATGGGAATTTCATATTTCACAATAATATTAAGCTATATTTAACATGTTATCATAATTAAAACCTGATGTTATCATTTTTGTAAATCTATTATCTACTTTTATTTTCAACTTTACAACTTTAATCATAATAATTCAATGACATCAACTTAATTTATATATAATTCAAAATATTGGAATTTTTATACAAATTTTTTTATGTTTCTAGCAATAATTTTATTATCTTTAATAAAACAAGCTTTATTGCAAAGAATTATTCGCTTCTCTTATTCAGAACTTTAAAAATATACAATTTCAAATTTATCAAAATATAGAAAAATAACAAGAAGCAATGAAAAAAGAAAAAATTGATATACTTTGATCACCTCGTCAGTATAATTAAAAATTGGTTAAGTAAGTAAATTTCTTATTTCTTCTATAATCATAAAAAAAAAAAAAAAATGGGTTAATAAAAACGGGCTTAAAATTTAAAAATATACAAAAAAAAACTAATTGGGGGCATGCATCTATGATGCGTGGCGAGATTTGAACATACAACGTCTTTTCAGACTGTGTTTGAAACGGTTACTCTCGCAATTATCGAACAAAATAAATCGAATGTCTTTGTACATATTTCTTTTTAAAGAGTTTTTTTAATTTTTGATAATATTTACAACTTTAGAAAATAATTTCTAGGTTAAGGATATTTTTTGATTGAAATCACTAAATATTTTACCACAAGATATATAATGTATTATTTATTACCTGAATAATGATATTTAAAATGTCTGTCCAATTCGTAAGGCAGACTATGCCAAACTGTATAAACTGAATAATGCACAAATTCACTTCAAACAGTTTTCACGACAACAAACAATCAACTGTACACGCGTCAAACTTTGCTCACGTGTACTCAGCCGGGAATGTTAAGAACTGAAATGAAGACATGCGACAGTAACCAAGCGTTCGAATGCATGAGCAAGCTCCGAGCGCACTCTGATCAACAGAGGCCCGAATATGCACGAAGCAGTCTGAAGCCCACGTTACGGCTTCAGATAACGTAACGGATTCGTTATCGAATTTTGATGGATGCCTCCAGCTCTCACAGATTTATTAGATGTTAACACGCCAAAAAAAAAAAAAAAAAATAGACACCTAAACACTTAAATAGAGACTTTAAAATAAAATTTATGATGTTCAAGGGTTTTCGCAAATAACAGACCAAGAAAGAAAATCCTAATGTGAAATTATCAAAAGAATAAAAAGCAAAGAGGTATTGAGGAGAGAGAAAACAGCAAAGAGGAAGTGAAGAAGTGGTCCTAAATTGTACAATTAAAAATGAAATCTCTGACAAGATTTCAAATTATTGTTTTCATTCAATAAACAACATAACAAAGAGTGATATTATTAATTTGCTTTAAATAATCAATAGAACTATCTCTTTTAAAGACTTCTCAGAACTTAGCAGCACCTTTTTCAGTGGATTTTCAGTAACTTAATTTACTACCAACAACAAGGGTACCATTTACAATTGTGCTATAAGAAACGTTACAGAAGATAATGATACTAAATAACATTAAAAGCCTTTAGGAGAACAAATTCTTTTAATTTAAAACAATTTAACTTTCAAATTATTTTCAGTTTGCCTATTAACTCGAAGTAATTAATTAATTAAAAGAGATCCATCATTTTTCAAGATTATTCTAATTTTAAATTACCTCAAGTTATTATTTTTTACATTTTAGCAAGGAAGAATCAGAAAAGGTTGTTAACCCATTACTACTAAAGAATAAATAAAAAAATTTTAACAAAATATCCGTAATTCATAATATAATTAAGAAATATTTTTTTCTAATAAGGAAAAGTATTCTAAAAATTTTCAGATGATAAATTTTTAATATATTGAGTCCCACAGCCAGCAATTACATAAGAGATAATTACATTAAATTTATTACCAAGCAGCTGGCGCATTCAAAAAATTTAAAATGAGTTTAGTGTTAGTCAGTATTTGACCCTTCAATCCAAAAAAAAATTGGTTTATAACAGGTGAAAGTTTGCCATAAATCGGCAAAATGAAACTCAGTAACTGATGAAAATGTCTTTAATTATCCAAGATTACATTACTTGTCCAAGATTTTTACCAGAATGATGAACACAACCGAAATAATGCCAGGCGAGAAGAACTGTGTGCGTCTCAGTAAGTCAAGTAAACAGGTAGAAAATTAATATTCAAAAAAAGGCTTATTTTATGTAACTTAAAAGAATTGTACACAGTCTTCAAAGAAAAACATAATTTAAAAATTGGTTTTTAAAATTTGCGGTTTTAAGACCTAAATTTTATGTTCTGACTAGTGGGTAACGTACTCACTCTGTGTACGTCATCCACAAAAATTTAAAACTCAGGTATCTGTTCTAAAAATAAAATTTGATTAGGAAATTCTCCTTTCAATCATGGTATGTGAAACAGAAAATGAAACGTGCATGCTATTACAGTATGAAAAACATCCATCCAGGTACTAATGAAGTGCTCAGATTACTGCAAGAGAGCTGGAATGATTTTGATTCTGAAATTATCTTCAAACATTGGGTTTCTGTTGACCGTTTTTAACTAACTACGCAAATTCTTCTGTTTCAAGAGTACTTAAATAAACTTACTGAAAATTTAAATAATCTAAAAAGGCATAATTTTGTTGCAAAGAAACAAGCTAATTTCCTTAACATTGTAAAGGAAAACTTGTTGGAGAGTGAATGTATTGTAACGGGAGACTTCTCTCAAAATTTCCCTTTTGTGATACAGGATGCAGTAGAGACACATCCTGGCCAAAAACTTATGTTCATTCATTTCTCATATATTAAAAAAAATAAGGAAAATTACAAAGCCAAAGCTACGGTGTGATCATTCTTCTGCTTTCAAAAGCAAGTTATGTTCTATTTTAATGCAAGTTAACTTGTGGTAACTGTTATCACAAGTTAAATAATTTTTTAAATTAATCTTATGGTTTCTCAGCCCAGAATAAAAACAACAACAAAATTTTTGTAAATTTATGGTACCATTAAGAAGATTTTGAAATCACAGCTGAATGACATTTTTTTGCCTCGTATCATGGAAAAGGACCATGTGATTTTATTGATGGAACTGTAAAAAGGGCTGTGACTAAAGCAAGCCTTCAAAGAACAGTCAACAATCAAATTGTTATACCTTCTGAAATGTAACATTACTGCAAAGACAATATTAAAATATAAAATTTATTTTCTGCTCTAATAAAAAGCTGTTAAGAGACTTAAGAATACCTCAATTCTCATTATCAGGTATGGCAAGTGATGCTTAGGCAAAGTCACTGAAGTAAAAATATATGAAAATGAATATCGAATACACTCTCAGGGTCCTAGTACTTCATTCAAGATATCATTGAGGGATAATCAAACGTGAGCTCAAATGGAAAATATTTTACAGATTATCAAGCTTTCAGGGCTTTTTCTATTAACTACAACAAAAGGACACTACATTACACCAAAGATGAATGAGGACTTATCAGTTTTACTCAATAAAAAAATGGCAGGAGCATTAAGTAATGTTAGTTAAGTTTGTTATCAAAATGTGCAAGATTTATTTATAAATTCCATTATCAAGAGTAAAGCAAGGTAAAAGTGAATTGAACAACTGAATTGAATTGTTTAAACAATTAGAATTGTTTCAATTAAACAATTGAATTGTTTATCATTTAGTAATTATTATTTATCATTCTGCTACTATTCTGCTAACTATTGATTAATTATCAATTTATTCATTCTAATGAGTTAAGTTGTAATTTTTATAATATGAAAGAAATACATAAAATCAGTATTTTTGGATTGTTTACAGTTAAAAGGAACAGTGTTTTTTAGCAATTTTCTTGCTACAGGTCATGGAAAAAGTGACAAAAATGGCTGCTTTTACAGGTTGGCAACTTAGAAAATAATCTATTACTAAGGAAAATTTTTTTTTTTAAATATAAAAAAATATTTTTTGGCCACTACAAGATGGGTAGTTATCATATACCAAATATCATCAAAATCAAATATAGTGATGCACTGATCATTTATTGAATTAAAATGGTACCCCCTCCCCTTAACAAGAACTACTGCCCTCTTTTACGACTCGTTCCTTAGTCTCGCTCTCAACAAATACTACTCCGATATGGTTGCACCATCAGTCCAGCTACTCTGTATCACTGAGTACTTAATTGCCGGCCTCCGTAGCCAAGTGGTAGCGTCTCGGCTTTTCATCCGGAGGTCCCAGGTTCGAATCCCAGTCAGGCATAGCATTTTTCACACACACACTACAATTTGTTCATCTCATCCTCTGAATATATAACCTAACGGTGGTTCCGGAGGTGAAACAAAAAAAAAAAAAAGTACTTAATCCCTTTCACCGTTGGCAAGGTTTCATGATTCATACGGGAGCCTTAACAAATTAAGGAAATTAATACCAAATGTACTTAGCACATGTGATAAATCTGTAAATTATTGTAATATTATATTAAAATTTTTATAAATTTTTAACAATATTATTTCTATTTTGTGTTATATTCAAAACTTACGAAAAAAATTAATTTACTGATTTAATACATACACTCTTAATGCAACACATCCAAGTTTATGACCGGGTGCTTTTGTTAACTTCTCGCTAAAAGCAAGGATTAAATTCTCAGCTCGCTCTGCTGGTATCTAGAGAAAAAAAAATACATTAAAAAAAACTCAATCTTTACAGAACATAATTAAAAAAGGTATTACTTTAACATAATGTAAGGGATGTTTTATGTTATCAGATAGAATTTCTAAACTACATTAAAAAAAAATAAAATCAAGCTTGTTTGATCAGTTGCCAGCTTTTGTGATTTAACAAGTTTTTATTGCTGCTCTATTGTAAATATGCAT